>JABFPM010004678.1:0-12285 GCA_022817325.1 Idris sp. 1 HC-2018 | reverse complement strand
TATGCTTTATAAAAAAGTGATTTTTATTAAACCCTTTTTAAAGAATGGCCTGATATGTTTTAGTAGATTAAATTCGTTACCAATGAATTTTAATTGAAAAAGACACTAACTCCGTGACTCTAGACTTGACATATCACCTTAAGGGGAAGTTCTGGTCAAGGGCTCGAAAAATCGAATATTGTCGATACTTTTTTTGGGGTATTTACAAATAAAATAGGAACACGGGATGTTTCATTATTTGTTTATTATTAAAAGAACAATTGGCATTTTTTATTTTAATCCAAAATGGCGGCTCCAGCCACGGGTTTTTAAGACTGTGCGCGACGTGCGTGCACTTGCGCAGTGAAGCACCCAGGTTTGTAAACTCATCAGAAACATGAATTAAGACAAAATTATTGTAACTGAAGGTTGTCCCCCGGCCCTGAATTTTTTTTTTAGATTGGACGTTTTTTTGGCAAAGTTACACTACTTTGATCAAAAAATGCTATTTTTTCACCATGTTTTTTTTTATATAAACGTCTTAAAAAAATATTTGTTGTTACAATTTTAAATTTGCATGATATTCAGGGCCGGGGCAATTCAATTCCGATTAGATAGCACTTTATTAGAAGTGAATCTGATATCTTAATCACGAATTATGCTTCACCGCGCACGTAAAAATGTCCTTCGAGAAAAACGCGTTTAAAGTTTTGAGACACATGTCGCTGCTGTTGTACACGCTCTATTTAAATGAGCTGTATCTTCGTTCAAAATTAAGTAAATGAAAAATCCTTCAAGGAGCATATTAAAGACATGCTGTAGATTCAAAAAAATGTAAAAAAAAATCGGTTTTTGTAAGCTCTTCTTCAAAACTTCTTATTCAAAGGTTTTCTTTTTTTACAAAATCCAGAATTATAATACTCGAAGAACAGCGAAAATGTTTAAAATATCATTTTAAAAGATATTTACTTTTTGGGGGTCATTCTAGAGTCTTTCTAAGACCTTTTGGAGTACTTCTGGTCTCAGTTTGAGATTATTTTTGGATTAATTTAAAGTCATTCTGGATTTTTGTAGGATCTTGTGTATCATTTTGGTACCATTCTAGGTTCATTTTGCGATCGTTCCGGAATGAATTTGGATTATTCGATGGATTACTTTCAGATCATTCTGGATATTTTCTGGAGTAACTTCAATGTCATTGCGTTGTCATTTTCAATAATTTTGGGATCGATCGAGGATTAGTTTGGTATCATTCAGATACTAAGATGATTAAAGAATGTAACATTTTTTTTTTCATTTTATATCAATTTAAACTCTATTAGATTAATTTTTATTTTCCTTTTTTTAAATACATTTGAGTACAACGTTTTTTTAATCAGTGAAATTTTCATAATTGCAAAAAACTGTTTTAATTAGAATATTTCAATATTTCATCAAATTATATTCAAATTATAACATTTAAAATTACATTTTCAAACGGGAAAAAGATTTATGATTGACGAGAAAAAAACAATATTGAAAAAAATAATATAATATTAAAAGCAAAAGTTGAAAAATAAGTTGAAATATCTTTCATTAAAATAGAGTGTATACTTAGGTCAATTACAACGTTTTAATAAATAATTATATTATAGTTTTTTCAAAACGTTTTTGATTAGACTTCTTTTCTGTCCTTCAATTTAAATTTTTAAAATGCTGTCAATTTATTTATATTAACCAAAAATCTTTTAGAAGAAAATTAACTTTTAACCTTCTTCCTGTAAACCCTTTAACTCATTTTTAAATAGAATTTATGGAATTAAATGTTTATTTGAAAACTCATAAAATTGAAAATTTGTCGACTTTTTTAAAGTCTTGCCAAACTTGTAAACAAATTTTTGAGCTTTTTTATACGAAAATGTATGATTGGAACATTTTGAAGTAACCTTGATTCGGAAAATTTTAATTTCGATGTAAATTTGCAAAGTTATGAGACTTCAAAAATGGGAAAAAATTTACTCTAATAAAATTATATCTTGTTTGAAGCGGCTGGAGCCCATTTTTGGGTGGCGAGATAATTCGTCTGAGTAAGAGAAAGGGTTATAATTGGTTAATAATAAAAAGGCAATTTTATTTGTATTTAATTTCATATTTAACACTTTTACATGAACAAAAAAAATTTTAGTTATTGAACAGAATCATTGAAAATGGTAAGTGCAAAATTGTATGACCAAAGAACTTAATGTGATATATCAGTTGATTTAAATCCAGTAAGTGCGAGAGAGATAAAGTTATTGGAGTTTTAATGAAAATGAGAAAGATAGCATGAAACGATTGACATATCACCTTAATATAATTTGATTGAAATATAAGTTATAGTTTTAAATATAATTGAGTGACTAGATTTTATTTTCAAATTTTGTAAAGAGAGGCTCTACTACGGAAATCAAGTACCAGAAGGAGTTAATCTATTTTGATAACGTTTTACATGGTGATAGAGTAGACCAAGTAGCTTGTATGAAAAACTGTTATAGAAAAAATATAAGAAAATTTGTATGTATAAATTCTGAATTTTTTAAAACAAATTTTAGTTTTGTTAGTTTTGTTAGTTAAAAGCTGCAGGGGGGAATTTGGGGGACACTCTTAGGAAACTCGGCGTTAACTTAAGAAATTTTTCAAAACTGAAAACAAACTAATTTGTTTTTGGGGAATTTTTTTTAGCACAAATTAATTAAACAAATTAGTAACAAAGCCGTACGCTCGCTTGGCTTTTGTGTTTATGGTAATAAATAAGTCCTAAATCTGCCTTGTACAAATACGCAGTATACATTTCATCTATTTTCTCTCACGTTATCTACACCGTACTTATTTCTAATAGAATTGTTGACAAGTTCGGTTGATTTTTGAAATATTTCAAAGATTTGTTATTGTTTTTCGCACAAGCAAGTCATGTAGATTTAATCTGAAAATAAAGGAGAAATTAAAATGTTATTCTCTGGGGAACTTCTGTTCTTCTAATGCTGCCTGCTGCTGATTCTTCATCGATGACGCTCCTTGACCATTAGATCACGAGCATCTTACCGATAGGGTGATTTAAGAGGATGTCAAATACCGATATTACCGACATTGCAGTTTTTCAATTATTATTGCTAATACTACAGAGTATTAATCTATATTAAATCATTCTATTTTCTCACTCACAATAAATCATAGAAGCTATTGAAAATTAGTTTTTATAAAGAAATGCGCGCAAAAATAGAGACCGCGTTTTTGAGGTTATAAACAAAACGCGGTCTCTAAATACGACGACAATTCTCATTTAATAAGACTTTCTTATAAACGAAATTATTCTCCCAACATTAAAGCTTCGAATGAATTACGATCTTTATTTATTTCCCAAAATTGATAATTTTATTCAAAAAGTCATTAACTCTGTGAACGTAGACCTTTCACATCCTCTTAAGCATGTCAAAAGTCTGCTGCAACGGAGTTTTTGTTTTATCAAATAATAATATGATTATTTATTATTTTAAAAAAAACAAAATTTACCGGCCTTTTCTCATTGTGGAAAATTATTTTTAAGCAAAAGAAATGTCATTTTGAATAAAACTGTAGGCGTAGTTTCAAAATTGCGGATTTCTTACCAAATGTCAATACAAAAATCGTAATTTTGAAACTACGCCTACAGTTTTATGCAAAATGACCTTTCTTTTGCTCAAAAATAATTTTCCACAATGAGAGAAGACAATGAAGAAGAGAGTAGAAAAAAATAGTTTTCATGATCATAATTAATTATTAAATTATTATTAAAAGTATTATGAAATAAGAAAACACTAAAATTTTGCATAAAATACGTTATATACATTAAAAATATTTATATTTATATGTCGAAATTATTGATGACATATTACCTTACATGGCTGGTTATGGCGCGTATTTTTCAGTTAACTGATTAGGTTTTAATGTTTTTACGCAGATAAGAATTAACTAAATCTAAATATTTCAATATTATATTGTAATGAGGTTTAAAAACATTTCTGTCAGATTAATTAATTTTTTAATTTTTCGTTATTTGACCGGTTATGGCTGGTCGCCACAGATTTTATATTCAATTTTAATCTTAAAAAGGTTAACTGAGGACAAATATTAGGCAATCCATGTTTATGGGTTTCCCATAAAACATCATTGCGCTATATCATTAAATTATATTTGATAGAACAATATTTTTACAATAAATATTATTTTGATTTTTAAATTTTATTCATATAATTTTGTTAAAAATGGAGGATTATATAGAAAGAAAAATCTTAAAACATTAAATTGATAAAAAAAAGGACATTTTTATGTTTAAACAGGGATCTCTGGTTTAAAATAAAGCTAGTTTTTAAAAATGTTTAAATTCTAATTATAGTTTTCTCTTATATTCATGAAAAATTGTAATTATAGGACAAAACTTCTTTATTCATATTACATCATTTTACTATATGTAATAAGAGTTACGAGTTGCGCAGTTCCATTAATCCTTGGCATTGATCGTTCCTATCATTCAGGCAGTATATCAACAATGGATGATAATCAGCACAATATAACCTCATATTTGGCGTGAAGTATTTTCTGCACATAAGCTGCAAATATTATGTTATACGACTTGTTTAAACAAAAGTAAATAATAAAAATGGAAATATAGTAAATAATTAAATGTAAGTACTTAGAAAGTTTGATTTAATTTACAATTAAATAATCCAGAAAACCCGAATTTGCAATCAATCATGAAGCTGTTCGGAACTTTTATAAACAGTGTTTGCCTGAAATATTGGCAAATATTTATTTATACAACATTTGCATATTTATGCATACGAGTTTTGCTTTTCATGTAAATCAAGATAAAATCTAAATACAAGAATATACTAAATTAAAGGTTTGAGGTTATTTTTACTTAACATAAAGTTTATTTTAACATTGATATTGCAAACAATTTTAAAGTGGCATGTTAGTTGTACCGAATGAAATATGTTTATAAAATATATTTAATAAATGAAATTTTATTAATAACATATGTTCTAGTATGCTAGTAATAACATTTTTTTAAAGATGTGCAAAATTTTTACCCTATTTTAAGGCCAATTTTAGGTAAATTATTATAATTTTTTGTTCATGTTTAAATTAATAAAAAATTTTTTTTATCATTTTCAAAATTATATTTTACAGTAATATAAATCAGTATATAACATTTTTTTAAATTATGCAAGAACTTAATTTTTTATTTAACGTATTTACATATGATAACGCTATTTACATCTAATCAAATATCTCTTATGCGTTTCTTTTTTATTTTTTTCTTATAGTTCAATCTAATTAATTTTCTGAATAAAACAACAAAAAATTTTAATGTTAATTGAAAAACTCATTTTAATACATGCCCAGCATTTGTACTCGTATTCAGGCGCATTCATCAGCACAATAGTTGAATCACGTTTCTTTTATTTTGCGTATTAAAACATCAGCATTAGATTTTCAATCCATCTCAACGTATTGACATTATTCGAAAGGGGCCTTTTTCGTTTTGTGAAACCGCGCCAATTTATTAATATCAAAAAATATATTATGAAAATTGTGAAAAAATATTTTTTCGCTAATTTTCATGTTTAATTATTGAATATATTTAAATTTATCAATTTCTGTTCATTAATTGCTGTTCTCAAAGAAGTAAGCATTTCGAAGTGGAAACACTAACCTACACGGATAGAAATGTGAAGTGATTTTCGCTAATGAATTTTAGTTGCATTTTATGAAACCCGTGGCGCTTTAAAAATTACAACTTTTGCTATATTAAATTGCATTGTTCAGTAATGATTATCGTTATAAGAGTTTGTTCTGAAATCCATAATAAACATTAGCGTTTTTCGTTAACCAACAGAAGCTATTTTTCCTAGCGTATTCCGCTATCAAAGTTATCTGTGTAACAGAAGCAATACGAGTATGCGTGTTTTGTGTAGCGTATACCCGGTTACGCACACATACTGCTTGTGTTACATGTACAATAAAAAGGGGATGGAGCTTACTGAAAATCGCTACTGACGTCGATGCAAATTACACAAGTCAAACAAAAAGCGAAAAATGCTCGTTATTGCTTGCAAAAAATACAGGCGCCAATTGTTTTCACATAACTAACTGACTACTGATATTCAGAATTGAGTCAGTTTTGATATTCACTAGAGCATTATATATGCGATTTTCAGTACAGTATAAATAGCAATATTCGCTTCATATTTTTATCCGTGTATAAAATATTCCTCTCAGACGAATACAAAAAAAGTATTAAAATGCCAGTACACATAAAAATAAATTAAAAACATTGTTTATTTATACGTCACAAAGGATTGAAAATGTATAATGTCGTACAAGTTTATAGGTTAGGGTTTCCATTTTGAAATGTTCACTCCTTAGAGAACAACAATTAATGAACGGACATTGATAAACTCAAAATTACAGTTGCAATGAATGATATTTTTTTGACAGTTTTAACTGTCAAAATCATGATTTTGACTTCAAATACAAATTGAGCCACCCCCAAAACCTAAGAATTCCAATTTTCAGACAACTGCGATGAAAGTAGTGTAAGTTATAATAAAAAGTCTAACGAAGCTCAACAACTCCATTTAAAAAACACCTGTAAAATTTCAACTTCAGACAAGGTATATATCACTATGGAAAAAATCTAAAAAAAGTAACAGTTTATTTTGTTCATATTCTAAATCAGATTTCGGGTGGAAATCGATAAAAATCCAAATTTTCCAAAAAAACTCAGCATTTGAACTCGTATTCAGGCGTATTGGCAATTTAATACGCATGAATCACGTTTCTTTAACTTGGCGTGTTTAATCCATTTCAACGTATAATAATTTTTTGAAAGAGACCTTTTTTAATATAAAATATTTTATTTTATCCAATATTTAAATTTATCAATGTTCGTTTATTAATTGTTGTTCTCAAAGAAGTAAACATATCGAAGTGGAAACCTTAACCTATAAACTTGTACGACATTATAAATTTTCAATCCTCTGTGACGTATAAATAAACAGTGTATTTAAATTCTTTTTATGTGTACTGGCATTTTAATACATGTTTTCCTACTCGTCTTAGAGGAATATTTAATAGGTTAGGGTTTCCACTTCGAAATGTTTACTTCTTTGAGAACAGCAATCAATGAACAGAAATTGAAAAATTTAAATATATTGAATAATTAAAAATACAAATCAGCGAAAACATTTTTTTTCAATTTTTTATATTATATTTTTTTTTATATTAATAAATTAGTGCGGTTTCATAAAATAAAAAAAGTCTCTTTCAAATAATTTTCATACGTTGAGATGAATTGAAAATCTAATGCTGATGTTTTAATACGCAAGATCAAAGAAACGTGATTTAACTATTGTGTTGCTGAATGCGCCATAATACGAGTTCAAATGCTGGGAAGTTTACTATAATATGCATTATAAAAATTGTATACTCAAAAAAGTCTTTCTCAAACCACTGGGAATCAATACCAAATTGAATTTTGTTCTTTTGAGCATAAAAAATGATTTGTACAATTAATTGACAACATAATTAATTGTTTTTTATCCATCACTATTTAAAATAATCAATTATATAAAAATAGTGGTAAAATTATTATTATTTTTAAATTCGTTATAATTATTTTAATTAAATACTCTGAGTTTTTTTAACTTTTCAATGATTAAAGTAGTTTAAAAAATTAAAATAAAGTTAAAGTTAATATTTTCATTAGCTAATACAATAATTGGTATATATTAGGCTTGTTAAACTAACTATAACCACTGAACATTTTTGTTCTGTTCAAAATATTAAATAGTTCAAATATTTTCGAACAGTTTAAAACTTTAAACGTTTAAACTGTTGTAACATTTTTCAATGTTTTTATGTTTGAATCGTTTTTTTAAAAATTATTTACCAAATATCCTGATGAATGTTTGATTTAATTGTATAATTTTTAAGTTTAATAATTTAAATATAAAATAGTTATAATTTTATAAAAATGCATATTTGTATATAAAACTTTTTGAGCTTTGAATTGTTTGAACAGTTTGAACTTTTTTTCGAAACGTTTAGCAAGACTAGTACATATTTAATGGGGTAAAAAGGCCACTTTCGAGCTTTTCGTAAAATAAATGCAATAATTATTAATTCAAATCATTTATATTGTAATTTTGTTTTTAAAGGTCTAAACTTCAAAAGTATTAATTTATTTGAATATATTCCGCAAATTGATTGTTGCTTTTACAGGGAGTCTAGCGAACCTTGAAACCTGAAAAATGCCTGGAATTTCAAAACCCTTGAAACAGCTTAAAATTTTAGTTATAAGCCTGAATTGTTCATATTTCAGCTTTTTCAAATTGTTCTTAAATATTTAAAATATTATTTAACATAAAACTTACTTAACAAACTTAAAATTCATGGTTGACATTTTTTTATTATGTGATTCAATGTTTATTTATTTTTTTAATTTTTTTTTAATTAAAGGTATTTAAATTTATTAATTCGTTGAAAATTAATTCCATAAAGGACTTCGAAAATAAAGATTTAACCTGGAAAACACCTTGAATTTTAATTTAAGTCTTCACCGGACACCTTATTTTATAGAATAAAAAGTAAAAAAACTAGTTTTTTCAGCCTTCTTTAATTTGTTTTTTTTTTCAAATACATCTAAGTTATTCGGTCCTGCAAATATGCCACAGATTTAAAAAAACGTAAAAAGTTTCATTTAAATTATGTCTATTAAAAGTTATTATGGTAATTATCAAAGTTGGGTGAGTTAATGAAAATAATTCAACGACGTTAAGTTAAAAGTAATTATCATTATCATTATTTAAAAAAAGTTAATATTTTTATTTAAATCAATTTTAAGATTCTAATGTATATTAGTAAATTTCATGTAAACCCTTGTGAACAAATAATTTTTTAAAAAACTTCGAAAAATTATATAAAATATTTTTTACTATGAAATTAGGCCTCTGAAAATTTTCCTGAATAAACCTTGAAAAACTATGACAGTTTTCATTTGTTCAAATATGCAGAATACTAAATTGTGTAAAAAATAAACTATATAATTTTTTAACAAATTATAAATAAAATTTCCAAGAAAAAATGAAACATTTCTTGAAATTTTACTTATTAATTTTAACTTAACTTTTTATTAATACCCAGCACTGATAATTAAAACTAAATATCAAATACAAATTAATGTTACTTTAAGATACATATAAGAACTAAACCTTTTTATTTTCTAGATTTACAATTACTCTGAATTTTCTACCAAATTCACCTCTTATCAAACAAATAATCCTACAGCAATTGCATATAAAAACAATATAAAAAGCTACGTGGAAAAAATCAAGGACAACAAAAAAACTTTGTATTTGACAAATAACATTGAAATAACGCTAAAAATGTCGATCTACCAAGCAGTCCGAGAGAACAACGTTGAGGAAGTAATTCTTCTACTTCGTTATGGTCGAGACTTCAACAAACACGACTACAAAAAGTCCCACCATGTAGCCAACGAACGAAAACGAAAACTCGAAATGTTCAAACTCCTGATGCAGCACCGGGCCGAGATGAAGGAAAAACTCTTCATCCCGTGTCTGCCACACCTAAGTACCGGGTCCACTTCCTCCAAGACCAACCTCTTCAAACTCCTGCTCGACAACGAATCCAAAATACAATCCGAGTTCTCCACCACAATTCTACACCTTTTCTGTCTCATCCAAAACAATACTGACAACATAAGATTTCTCCTCGAACGAGATTCCAAAACCATAAATGACCTCGACAGAAATAACTCCACCCCTCTTCACTACGCAGTCATGCTCCCAGACAACACCGAAACCGTAGCGCTACTCCTCCAGCACGGTTCGAACGTGAACGCAAAAAATGAGCAGGGCAATACGCCTCTTCACGAGGCCACCAGAAAACCCAACAACACTGAGATGATCAAACTGCTGCTGAAGAGTGGTGCTGACGTCAATGTGCAGGACAAACACAACGACACTCCTTTTCACCATGCTGTTCGCTACCAGAAGCTGGAAATCTTAAAAATGATTTTGGATCGGGGGGCAGACATCAACTCTGAAATTTATCTGACAATTCTCAACGAAGCTTGTAAGGAGGAAAATAATATGGAGAACATCAAGTTCCTGATTGAATTGGGGGTGAGGATAAATGATCTGGGTCGGGATGGGGAGACTCCCCTGCACAATTTGATCAGGAGAGAAAAAAATGTGGAAGTCGTTAAGCTGCTGCTGAACAATGGGTCGGATATCAACAAGAAGAACAGACTGGCTGAGCAGACTCCTCTTTACCAGGCTGTGAGGGACAACAATTTTAAGATGGCCAAGTTTCTGGTGAAGAACGGAGCCAATTTGAATATTACTGACAGTCGAAATTTGTCGCCCCTTTTTTCTGCTGTTGACTATGGGAAGAACACAGATATTGTGAAATTCCTGCTGGAACGTGGGGCGGATGTGAAGGCGACGAAAGATGACGAGACTATCTTCTGTTGGGCCGTGAACAGAAGGCCGAATCTTAAAATAATTCAGCTTCTGTTGGAATATGGCGCGGATCCGACATGCTCGCCAAGACTCTTTCGGATTATTAACTGTTCCACTCAGGATGACTGGGATATTTCGGGGTATGAGAAGCAGGTGATCTTTCATCTGATACAGCTGAATATGTTGGGTATGGTTAGCGACGAACAATTTGCAGAGTGGAAATTATTGGACTTGTATCAGCAGACGAATGTTCAGACCTTTGTGAAGGCCTGCGAGAAGGGGGCCAAGAAATTGTTGAACGAACTGATTTGTCAGGACCGAATTGTAACTTTTGCAGATCTGTTGACGAAGGATTTACGAACGGTTGCGTTTTATTTGAATGTAGAGGATATTATGGCTCGAGTGAGTGAGACGGTTTTAATTAGGAAGTTTCCGATCTATTCTGATATGCTGGAGGAAAGAATCATGAAGGCAACAGAGTTGGCGGACTTTTTGGGCAAGGGCTACCAGTCTTTGAAATTTGTTTTGGGGGATAACAGACTGCCGCATACTTTTCTGAATCAAATTTTGAATTGTTTGACGGATAAAGATATAAATCATTTGAATATAGTTTTTGAAAGTTCAAATAATTATTCATGATGTTTTAAGTATAAGATTGATGGTATTTAAAGTACTTTACGATAGAATTAATAACATTTTCGAGATAGTATGTAATGACTGTGATAATTTGGATTTTTCCATTAGACCTTTTTTCTTATACTTTGTGTATATTAAACAGAAATGAATTCTGTGAAAGATATTTGTTTATTTTTATTGATTAACAAATTGATGCTTTATACGTTAGTATTATTATTTAAGAAATTTAATGAAGTTAATTGTATGGTTACAATTAGAAAGTATAATTTTGTATAATACTGTCAAAACGTTGTTGCAATGTAAACACATTTTTTGAATAAATCAACTTTTACAAATATTTGTTCAAAGTTAATTCTTTGAGTAGTCTATTTTGAGGAAATGATATTAATTAAATATTACATTATGAATAAATTCCTTTTTTTAATAATTTTATATGTTACTACTACAATCTTACACAGGTCAATTTTTATTAGAGGCTCATGAAGAAGACCAAAACCATTTTTGCAATTTAAAAGGAAACATTAATCACGTAGCAAATGATTATTGTGCTACGGTTGGCGGAATTTTTTACCAAGAATCCTTGGCGCAGATTTTGGGTGTGTGCAATTTACCGCGACTATTTCTGGAATCGGTTTTGAGTTATTTGGGAAAAGAGGATATTAAGGATTTGAACAAAGTATGAGTTGTATAAACTAGTGATAAACATTTGAAGATGATGTTATTATTTTATTAAACATCAGAAATGATCGCGTTTTTTGTTTTTAAAATTGAGATTGATGTAATGTTGATATTATTAGATATCATTAATGCTTGTTTTTAATTGTTTTTTTATCGTTCTAGTGTGTAATTAAAAGAAAAAACTATGTAATATTTATATTTTTAATATATGTTTGTGATTAAAAAGTTGTTTATTTTTGTTTTTTTTTGTTTTTCACAAGGTGTTCAGCATCCTTGAATTCCTTGAAAACCGGGAATTCTCCAGGAATTTTGATTAGCCCTTGAAAAACCGGGAAATATCCGGGAATTTTTATTTTATCCGGGAATTTTTGTTCTAATTAAAATAAAACAAATCATACTATATAATAATTTGTTTTTTAACTATCATGAAATTTCATACGAATTA
>JABFPM010004677.1:0-12285 GCA_022817325.1 Idris sp. 1 HC-2018 | reverse complement strand
GGTGTCTTTTTTTTGCACGAGTCTGTTGCACTTGTTTACTTCATACAGTGTGAACGTAGGTACACATTACCCAATCTTACCCAAAGCAGCAAACGTTCGCACGCTGCGTAAAATTTCGTTGCGTCGCGTAAAATTACAATCGGCGCGAAAAATAAATACGAATATTTACTTATTTTTACGTGTCTTGCACGAATTTTTACAGTGATTACGAAATAATTCGTCATCTTTCACGTAATTATTCGTCAAGCTCGTATTTTTTCGTGACATTTCACGTAAAAAGTCGTGTAATTTTACATTTTTTTCTAAGAGTGTAGTAATATGTGACTCGGATAATCTGTCTCTCTCACATAAATATATTTTTTATGTAATTTTGTGGTAATTTTAAAAGTTGTTGTAAAACGCACGATTTATCACTAAAAAACCATGTTTCGAAGATTTCACGAGAAGGAATTGTTTGTAGATTATGTAAATAAGTATAACTTTTGGAAACTGCAACCAATTTACCAACATTCACAATTTCCAAAAATTATGCTAGTTCACAAACCTATAAAGAATTCTTTCTTGTAAAATCTTCGAAACATGTTTTTTTAGTGAACAATCGTTCGTTTTTACAACAGTTTTTAAAATTAATAAAAATATTACATAAAAACTGATTTTGTGTGAGAGTGACAGACAATACGAGTCATATATCACCTTAATAAAATATACATTTGAACCTTTATGTGACTGATGAGGTACCCGGGTACTATTATTTATTTCACATGTATAAATATAGTTTTTTTTCATTAAAAAACGATTTGAACATAAATAACATCATTTTATTTGAATAAATAATATAATTGTGAATAAATAATATTCATTATTATGTCTTAACACAGAATTGGCAGATCAATTTACTTTTATAGTGTTCTAAGCAAACTGGTTTATTTTAAGATGTGAAAGATTTTCGTGTTTTCCTATGTTTTTTTGGCAATAAATAATTTGTTAATTAATAAAAATAAATTACTTAATTATTTATTAAATATTAAAATAATATTATCAATTATCATCATGAATAATAATATCTAATTTAATAAATCTAATTTAATAATATTTATTACTTATCGCATTTATGACGTTTATATTTTGAGAAACAATAAGTAGATACCCGGGTACCATCGTCCGTCTTTAAGAGGTTTTTTTTCTCCGTCACATAAAGGTTAAAGGATTTTCCACAAGAAAATGTCTCTAAGTTATTTGAAGTAGCTTTAAAAAATTGTGAGACAAACTAATCAACATATTTTGTTAGTAATGTAATTTAACTCTGTTATTGACGCTACAACAATGTAACATTAGAAATATTAAATTAGTTTATTACTTCCGAAATAAAAATAAACAAATCAGGAAGTAAATATTATTGAGAGATAATATATAAGAAAGTCAAATTGTAAGTCAAGTTAGTTCAGTAACAATTATCGTAGAATTAAATGTTTCATTAATTATTCTCTGTTAATTTTATTTAATTCCGCTGTCCTTGAGAGCTCTATCAACTTTAACAGGTTATGGGCCCAGACAGTGCAATCTAAAATAAAGTAAATTAAATAAATTATTTAAAAACAAAAGTGAAAATTCAAACAGTGCAATCATGAATTCAACTCGATTGGAAATCCTTACCAACGACAACTATGATACCTGGCAAATCCATGCTCAAGCATTACTAATCAAAAACGATATGTGGAAATAAGTATCCGGGGAAATACCCAAACCAGAATTACCAGAAAATCCAACAGCAGCACAAACTCAAACATATAGAAACTGGATCAACAATGATCTTAAAGCCAGGTCAGACATTTTGTTATCAATCAGCTCATCTGAATTGAAACACATACGTGGATGTGAAACTTCAAAAGAACTATGGAAAAAAATAGAAACAGTCTACGCTCCACAAGGTCTTGCTAGAATGGCAACTCTCCTACAACAACTTCTTGAACAGAAGATGCAAGAAGGAACTGACATACGAGAACATTTAGCATAATTTTTCGAAGCAGTAGACAAACTCGCTGTCATGGATGTAGAAATAAACAAAAACTTACTCATCTTGATGCTTCTACGAAGTCTACCTGCCAGCTATGATATGTTCAAACGAGCAATCGAATCTCGAGACGAACTACCCACAATTGAAATCCTGAAAACTAAAATAATCGGAGCCAGCGAATCAATAAAAGAAAAATTCAAGGAGAGTGGCCATAACATAATGTATGCAAAACCAAATAATTCAAAAACATACGAAAATAAACAAGAACAAACAAAAGGAAATGGACAAACAAAACCTCGCAATCTCATTTGCGGTTATTGCAAAAAGAAAGGCCACAAGGTAGTGGACTGTTACTCAAAAAGAAGAGCCGACAAAAGGAAATCAGAGAAGCCACAAGCAAACACCGTTGAAGAAGCTTTCATGGTATCCATCTCCGAAGAGAAGGAAACTAATTGCATCACAAGCAATGTATGCAACAAAAGCAGATGGTGCCTGGATAGTGGAAGCACATCACACTTGTGTAATAATCGAGAATTATTCACAAAAATGGAGAATACTTCAATCGACGTGAAACTAGCAAACAACAATAACACTCAAGTCATCGCCAGAGGAGATGTTACAATTCCAACATCAATATGTGAAGTTGATAAACACATCAAACTACAAAACACACTTTTCGTTCCAGACTTGAGGACCAACTTAATTTCTGTTGCAAAAATAGTCGATAAAGATTATGAAGTATCCTTTAGAAAAACTCGTGCCCAAGTCAAAGACCTACAAGGAAATGTAAAATTCATCGCCGATCGAATAGGTGACTTATTCTACGTGCGAGAACCTCAACCGCAAGTACACAACGCCTTCACATCCAAACCCTTATCTAAAAACACATGGCATGAGAGATTAGGACATCTTAACAAACAAGACATTAAAACAATGCATGACAAACAACTAGCTATTGGAATGAAATTAGACAGGAATTCCGAAGATACACCCTGTCAAATTTGTATACTGGGTAAGCTTACCTCTATTCCTTTTCAGAAACGACAACAAAAGTCTGCCAATCTCCTGGACATCATCCACACTGACGTCTGCGGTCCGATGCGCACAGAGTCAATGGGTGGCGCTCGCTATTTTCTCACCTTCATAGATGATCACAGCGGTTGGTGCGAGTTATTTCTTATTGGGCAGAAGAGAGATGTCCCTGATAAATTCGCTGAATACTTGAAGATTGCCGAGACACACACCGGGCGTAAGGTAAAATTTCTCCAATCAGACAATGGCAAGGAGTACTGCAATTCCTCCATGGATGCTATCCTTAAAGAAAAAGGGATACGCCGACGCCTGACAATTCCACACACGCCTCAACAAAATGGCGTAGCGGAACGACGCAATCGAACATTGGTCGAATCTGCGAGATGCATGCTGATACAATCGGGACTTCCACCATCCTTTTGGGGCGAAGCAGTATCTACAGCAAATTATGTGAGAAATAGATGTGTATCTAAATCCCTAGGTAACAAAACTCCATTTGAAATATGGACGGACAAAAAACCTATTATTAATCATTTACATACCTTCGGATGTGACGCATTCTTACTCGATAAGAATCCGAACAAGGGTAAGTTCGAGCCAAAAGCAAAACAAGGTAAGTTCGTAGGTTACTCTACCACCTCAAAAGCGTACCGCATATGGGTACCTAATGACAGAAAGGTATACGTTTCCCGAGACGTCAAATTCTTGGATCAAATAAATGCTGAAAGAAAGTTTGAGGATTTTATTTCAGATGGAACCAAAACAGGTCGCTTTCCTGTGCTGGTGTATCCAGAAGCAGAGCCATCAAACGCCATCGAAATTCCCCTTCATCCGGAGAATCACAAAGACCACGGCGAAGAGGAAATCATCTCCGGCACCGAGAAGCTCAAAAGCAGTTCATCAGGAGAAGGCAACTCAAAGTCGACAGCTACTCCAGAAGTAAAGCGTACTCCTGGACGCCCCAAGATCATCCGTACTGGAAAACGAGGACGTCCTAAACTGCAGTACAATACTGCACCAATCACACAACCTGACTTCACTCAAGAGAATGATGAAGAGAGAGAATTATGATGAATTCTTAGACGCGGAAGCATCCATGCTGGTCTGTGAAATCCCCCTCAAAGAAGCCACCTGTGCTCATAATGAAACCAAAAGTTTAATCTCCAATCACTCTTGGAAATTAGTTAAGAGAGAAAATAACAGGGTAATCGGATGTCGCTTTGTATTACGCAATAAATATAATGCGGACGGTACCCTGGAAAGAAGAAAAGCTCGATTGGTGGCCGAAGGCTTTGCACAACGGCCGGGTATCGATTACCATGATACTTTTGCTCCAGTCGCCAAGCTCTGTTCTCTCAGGACGCTGCTGGCCCCAGCAGCAGAAACGAACATGAGATTAGCACAACTGGACGTGGCCACAGCATATCTCAACGGTCACATAGATGTTGAGATCTTCATGGAGAGGCCAACATTACTGGAAGAGATGCTTCGTAGAATCACTATTGAAGAAAAAGATAGCGATCTTGGACATAGGGCACAGGTGTCGCTGTCTAAACTAAAGACTGGAGGTCACGTTTGTCTGTTAACGAGGGCCATCTATGGTCTCAAACAATCAGGCAGACAGTGGTACTCTAAATTGAGACAAGTTCTCACTTCTTCCGGTTATCAACCTTCTTCTGCAGATCCTTGTGTATACTCGGACAAACAGAAAAAGATTTTTCTCCTTACATATGTAGATGATTTTATCATCGCATATTCCTCTCCTCAACAATTGTCCCACCTGAAACAAACAATGAGTGAAGAATTCGAAGTTAAAGATTTAGGGGAATCTAAATTCTGTCTCGGAATAGAAATTAAGTTACATACCTTTGATCAACTCACAGAAATCCAGATCTCTCAAACAGGATACATCCGAGAACTCCTTGAAAGGTTTGGAATGCAAGATTGCAAACCCACAAGCACTCCTCTGAACTCGAAGGGTAAGGTGGATAGCAATGAGTACGCCGATGTTGACACCGAGATCTTTCCGTATCGTGAGCTACTGGGAGGCCTCATGTATTTAGCTATAGGCACTAGACCTGATATAGCTCACGCCGTGAGCTTCTTAAGCCAATTCAACACCTGTCCCGACAAATCCCACTGGGTTGCCGCCAAGAGGGTACTTCGTTACCTGAAAGGAACCATGAACCTCTCCTTAACCTACAAACGATCTAATTCTCCTCTCCAAGGTTTCGTCGACGCGGATTGGGGCGGATGTTTCATCGACAGACGGTCATACACTGGTTTCACTTTCATTTTAGCAGGTAGATCCATATCGTGGGAAAGCAGGAAACAGAGGACAGTAGCATTATCTTCCACAGAGGCCGAGTATTATTCTCGGTTTAATTTTATTTAATTCCGCTGTCCTTGAGAACTCTATCAACTTTAACAAAAGATTATGAAGAAGTAAAGAAAAATGTAAAATTGGCAGAAGAATATAATGTTGCCCATGGAACGATTTCCAAAATAATTAAGAAAAAAATTAATATTTAAAACAAAAGGCCAAACTGGAGGATTCTCAAGGAAATTTGAAAGCAACTAGAATTACGGGAACAGTGGATTCAGAATTTGAAAAAAGTATATATTTTTGGTTTGTCCAACAACGTAACTTGGGAGAACCGATAACAGGATTATTGCTGCGCGAAAAAGCCAAAGAAATATATACAGAAATACATGGTGAAAACACTGAATTTTGTGCTAGCGAAGGTTGGTTACAAAAATTTAAAAAGCGACATGGAATTAGATGTTTATCCATGAAAGGAGAAATTTTGTCAGCTAATTCTGCTGATGCTGAAAATTTCTGTACTTGGCTGGATAAGTTTTTACACGATGAAGAATTCAATTTAGATTGTGTGTATAATGCTGATGAAACTGGCGTTAACTGGAAAAGTTTACCGGAAAAAACGTTAGCTGCAGGAAATGAAAAATACGCACCAGGTAGAAAAGTAAGGAAAGAACGTGTTACTGTATTAACTTGTGCCAATGCAAGTGGAAACCATAGGATTCCCCTTTTCTTAATTGGAAAAGCAAAAAATCCACGTTGTTTTCGAAATAAAACTTTGCCTATTGTATACGACAACCAAAAGAATGCATGGATGAATGTGGATGTATTTACGCATTGGTATAAAGATGTCTTTCTCCCATGTATAAAAACAAAGAAACCTGGACCAGATGAAAAGTATTTATAAAAATTTAATAATTTTAAAATAAATTAAAAATTATAAGATAAATTATTTAATTACCAATTATTTATTATTTATTGAATTATTTTCAGATTTCTCTTGATCTTGGATAATGCACCTTCGCACCCTTCAGTGGTTGAGCTTAATAGTGTCGACGAGCAATGTAAAATAATTTATCTTCCACCAAACGTTACGTCTATGATACAACCCATGGACCAAGGGTGTATCTCAGCACTAAAAAGAAAATACAAAACTAGTTATCTCAGAGAATTATTAGCGCATGAATTACCGGACAAGCAGAGTGTCAGTCAGTTTATATCAAAGTGGTCTTTGTATGATTGCTGTACATTGTTAGCTGATTGCTGGAATAATTTGAGTGAAAGAACATTACAAAATTCGTGGAAAAAATTCTAAAAGACTATTGGACAACTGAATGTGTACAACAAGAAAACTGCAACGTTGAAAACACTCTGCATGGATCAACATCTGAGGCGTTAGCCTTAACTACTAAAATTCACTTTAAAGAAAATTTTTTATTACTGAAATTAACGAGTGGATTCAAGATGAAGATGCTATACCATTTCGTGTATATGATGTAAAAGAAATTTCTCAATTGTTCACAAATTGTCAAGTTTTAGAAATTCAAAGTACCCAGTCAACACAAGTTTTCGCAGTGAACTCACAGTGAGTTCACATATTACTAACCGTTGACTAACAAGAAGCTCACTTGTGATGAGTTATTCCCTCACATTGTGATTTTTCTGTGAAAATCGTTATTTTCGTATAAAATGGTTGAAGTTAACCAAAAATCCTTAATTTGAATAATAATCTAAATAATAATTTTTTACATTGATTTTAGGAAAATAAAGCAAATTAGATATCTAAAACTTGCATTTTTATTTATTTTGATAGAATGTACTTTTATTATTAAAATAATAAAATATGCGCATTTATAATATAACAATTCTTTAAATTTAATACAATCATTAACAAAATATTTTTCTTAAATAAATATTTTAAATTTAAAGCATTTTAATAAATTATATTTTTAACAGATTTTTAATATGTCAAAAGTGAACTAATATTTAGGTCTCAGATCTTCTACAGTTACAAAAGCTTTTATGTCTTTTTCAACATGAGTTGCTTCACAAAATAAATTAGCATTGTTGTCATGATTATGGAATCCTTCTAATCTACAGTTTTCTATTACGCTTAATCCACTGGAAGTTAATTTATAAATACCCGTACCATAAGAAGCACAAACAATAGCAATTGCCTCTGGTAAAAGTTTTTGCAATGCATAGTGGGTGTGTAAATCAATACTTGACAAAAACAATCTATGATTTGGATGCGTATGAATCCATCCATACGATTCTATATTGTTATCTGAAAAATATTTATGAATATCATTTTCATTTAAAGCAAGACATTTATCCGAAGTGCCTGTTTGATCTGGTATTATCAAGTGTGTAATATGCAGTTTCCCAGATTTAATGTGCCCGCCTAAACATCCGAGTGTTTCAATGTTAGACTTTGTATTATTATGCGCAATTGTTAAAAAATTACAGATAAGCCGATCTGGAAGTACGATTTTGCGTAAACCTTGTTCTTCTTCATTCGAAGGTGGAGCTTCTGTAACATACAATTCCAGAACTTATAATAATCAAATATTTTTGCAAAAATATTAACTAGTAAATAATATACTTACAATAGGATTTATTCGTAAATACAAATATTTATATTTTTCTATTTTTGTCTACAATAATATATATGAAAGTAAAGCAAACAGAATAAATAAACTATTTTATATATATATAAATTTTTATTTACCACTTTCATTACGATTGCGACTGTGAGATTTTGAATTCTTCGTAGTCTGTTGAAATGAGTATTCTTTAGTAACGGTCACTTGTTCTTTTAAACGACGAAACCTTTGATTTCCATAATAGAACCATACTTTATCAATATTGTTGAATTCACATTCTGATTTAGATTCATGAAGATTTACTAAAATATCTGTAAATAAGAATTAATTAATTTAATTTTCAGGAAATAAAAGTTATAAGTTATAGAAATGAGTAGCCGAATGTTAAAACTCGTCGAGCGCTCGAAAGTTAAAATATAGAAAAAAATGTTAGTTGACACGATACGTCAAGTTTAAATTAAAATATTATTAAAACGGTAATTCTGATGGTATAAGTGTAAGCGAGGAAAATGTTCTTTATGATCTTATGAACATTTGTGTAAAAGCAGAATAATGTCTGTATTGTAGAACAAAAGTTGTTAACGTTTTTGTGTTGCCAAACGAACAACACCGTCCGCCATTTTGAAAAATGGCATTGAAAATAAATAAACGTTAATATCTTTTGTTCTACAATACAGAATTTTTTCTACTTTTACACAAATGTTAATAAGACCATAAGGAACATTTCTCTCGCTTACACTTGTACCATCAGAATTACCGTTTTAATAATATTTTAATTCAAACTTGACGTATCGTGTCAACTAATATTTTTGCCTAAACTTTCACTTTCGAGGGCTCGGCGATTTTTAGCATCCGGCTACTCAAATGTGTAAATGGAAAAATATCATTTTAAACTTTAAAACTCAAATTGTAATAAAAATCACAATATCAATTACTCACCTCGAATTTTTTCTGCTGTGGCCGTTTTTGAAAGTTTTAACTTTAATGCACCTTTACCGCACCATGTCATATCGCATGCAAACGAGGGTGAAAAAATAAAATCTAAAACATTTTCTACGTGCTCTTTAAATGTTGTTCCTCCTTTCTTTTTTATTTTCTTCACCTGAAATTCCATTTTCATTTAGTAATTAATTTTATTTATATTATTAATTATTACAAAAGAAATTAAATAATGAAAAACATTATTTAAAATTTTTCGCAATATCTGATACAAATGTTTCATTTCTAAAAATACTAACCAGTTGATCAACTGTTTTAGAATCTTTTTCCATTGCATACTCCCATTTTTCCATATCTGCGATATTATTAAGAAGTAAAAATTTTTTCAATCCATCATAAGTTTCATGAGTTTTAGCATATTCTACTTTCTTGAGACGTTTATCTATGCTCTTGCATTTTAGACTTAATTTACTTGCCAAAATTAATGCTGCACTTGATTCTAAAAACAATTTAGTAAAAACTATTAGTTTGTATAAGTTATTCAGCAAAATTGTTAAGAAAGTAATTTTCCAATATTAAATAATATTTAAAAAAAAGTTAAGAAAAAGATGAAACATTGTAAGAAAAATTTGATATTTACCACTAGATGTGTTGTCTTTGCGTTTTGTATTTTCTAGAGAAGGTTGTGGTGGTTCAATTGATTTTTGAATACTGTTATGTTTTTTAGTGCGAACAAAAATACCATCATCAGTATCAGTAGGCTGTGTACTACGCTCCACACTTTCAAGTTCTATAAACAAATATTAAATAATGGAAATAAATAAATAAAAAGTCTTACTATATATAGTAAAATACAATTAGAATGAATATATGAACAACAACAAAATGCAAAGCATCTCTTTGATATATACCGTCATTCAAATTGGACTTTTCATAGGCATCTTCTTTAGCATCCGAACATTCAGCTGGTCGGAATGATGAGCTTAGTTGAAACAAATTTTTCTCGCTATTAACAGTAATTCCATTTCGTTTATCGACATGAGAAAAGGATAATAATGATGCTGTCTTATTACTGTCATTGTGCTCTTTATTTTTATCATAAATGTCATCAGCAGAATTTGTGTCGTATGCAACCTGGTTGATTTCTACAAAAAATATTTTAAAGTATTACATTTAATATTAAAATAAATAATATAAATTGATTGTAAAAGATTATTAACTATTATTAATAAATTAATAAAAAATATTATTAATTTTTATTAAAATAGTGTATTAAATAGAAAAATGTATCAAATAAATAAGTGTAGTAATCCTTATTGAAATTTCTCCTTAAAATATAGTATAGTTGAATACAATTAAATATACTTAATCATAACGCTTAAAAAGGAATATTATTCGTTCTCAGGTTATCACTGAATTCTAATACAAACTTAGGTAGTTATTTTTCTCTCGCACTAGTACAGATGACATTTTATTTTAATCATGAAGCTTAATGAAAACTCATATAATTATTAGTAACAAATATATTACTATTATAAAACTAATAAATATTTAATTTTATATTCTAAATATCTGTCTGCTTTGAGTAAAAAGTCTGCATCTTCCAATTTCAAGATACCTGGATCCAAAACATTTATTTCGAGTGCTCCATGATTGTTGGATTGTGGTATTGCTAAAGGAGATTCTATCGTTTTAGATAATGTAGGTAAATCATGTCGATTAGCACTTTTTAAAACTAGAAAAGGAAATTTATTATAATATATCGTATGATGTTAGTTAATTCTAAAAAGAAAATAAAGTACTACTACATAATAAAATATTTTTAGTAATTAATATCATACTTTTTATTTCCTATAATGTTCATTTTAATATAGTTTAATTATTGTTTTATAATTATTTTACAAAAACCATAATTGTCTAAAATGTATTGTAAATAATAATAATAATAATTATTTTTTAATTATTTCTTATGTATTAATACAGGTATCTGCATTAGGAAATGGACATTCTAAATTTATTGAAATTTTGCAAAAAATATTTATAAGAAGCATTTTTGTAAAGATTTTCATTTGAAAAAAAAATTTTCCTGAAATAATTTTTTTCGGATTCTATATCAAAAATAAAGAGATATATTTGTCTTTTTGGGTTTTCTTTTTTTTTTTGTGCAAAATTATCGAGTTATGAATTTGCGTGGCAAAGCGTGATTCTGCTCTGACAGCAAATTTCAAACACTTTTAACTTAAATAAGTGTTAGATGTATAAAAATTTTTAACGCTATGGTTTTTGAAGATTTTTTCATAAATTTTCGAAATATGAAACTTAAAATTTGACTGGATAATTATAAATAGTCAAAAAATCGAGTTTAGAAAAAAAAAAAAATTTAACCAATTTAGGCGCATTTTTTTGTTTTTTTATCATTAAAATGTTTTTTAATAAGTAAAGATTAAGTGGTCAAATTTTTAGAATGAGATCTCTTTCTATTTAAAAGTTATAACAATTCATTTAGCGTCGCGCACGTTGCGCTGTTCGAACGGCCGGTCGGCCAGCGACCGATCAAGATGACATGTGACGTGTGCAGTCTGTCTCTTTCGCACAAAAATAGATTTTATTTAATTTTTTTTAACTTTGAAAAATTTTGTAATAACGCACAATCGATTAATAAAAAGACTTGTTTCGAAGATTTCACGAGAAGTTTTTGGAAACTTCAATCAATTTACCGACATTAACAGTTTCCAAAAGTTGCGCCAGTTCAAGTAACCCACAAAGAAACTTTCCCCGTGAAATCTTCGAAACATGTTTTTCTAGTATTCGATCTTGGGTTTTACCAAATTTTCAAAATTAACAAAAATATTACATAAAAACTATTTTTGTGTGAGAGAGACAGACAACACAAGTCACAAAGCACCTCAATAGTGACAGAAGATGTGTTAAAAAATGTTTATTTATTAATTATAATCGTCCTAGATTGAAAGGGCCGTTCGGACAGCATAACGCGTGCGGCGCTAAATAAATTGTTATAACTTTTAAACGGAAAAAGATCCCATTCTAAAAATTTTATCACTTAATCTTTACTTATTAAAAAACATTTTGATGATAAGAAAACGAGAAAAATGCATTCAAATTGGTGTATTTTTTTTTCTAAACTCCATTTTTTGACTATCTATAATTATTCAATCAAATTTTAAGTTTCATATTTCGAAAAATGTATGAAACAATCTCCAAAAATAATAGTGTTAAAAATTTGTATACATTTATCTAACAGTTATTAAGTTAAATGCGTTTGAAAATTGCTGTCAGAGCTGAATCACGCTCTACCGCGCAACTTCAGTTTTGCAAAAAAAAAAAAAAAAAAAATGCAAAAAGACAAATACATG
>JABFPM010004676.1:1358-12286 GCA_022817325.1 Idris sp. 1 HC-2018 | reverse complement strand
GTATTAAGATTATGCACCTCAAATTAGCCTAAAAATATTCTCACTAACTGGCGAGACTTCTATTGCAACTTATCTTTTTTAATGAATAGTTACACTTTAAAGGTGCGCTACACTGAACACTCGTTCAGATAAATATAACTTGAACTCAGGTTATATTTACCTGAATGAGTTTTCAGTGTAATAAAGGTGGAGAACTAAATAATTTCGATAACTGTTTAGACTCTTCAAGCAGGATGTATGCTCCATAGGGTGACCGTTATTTTGCAAAAGTTCGAATTTTTTTGGTTGCACCCCCTAAAAGTTTATAGTTTGATGAAAAAAAAAAATTGTGGAATTTTTCAGATTTTTTCAGTTGAATTAACCCGTGCTGCAAAGGGGTTAAAGTTTAAATGGGATTTAACATAGAATGTGATAGTGTTCATGATTAAAATTTTGTAACTCAGCAAAATTGACATCAAATTCGAATTTAACGACCAAAACCCATAAAAATAATATAAAACTCAATGAAAAAATCGCATTTTTGAGTTAAAAAAATTGACAACTAACTGACTGCTTTTGACAGCTGTCACATGTTAAAATGTTGATTTCTTCATTAAAATTTAGTTTAGGGACCGAAAAAATCTTTAAAATATAATAATAAATATGAAAATGGGCATTTTTTAATGAAAACAGATATTTGACAGCTGTCATTAATTCAAATGTAAATGTTGACATCAAATTTGAATTCAGTGATGTCAAAACTATATAAATGCAAAGTTTCAGATTTTGTCATTCAACATTTGCCGAGTTACAAAATTTTAATCATGAATATTACCACATTCTATGTTAAATCCTATTTAAACTTTAACCCTTTTGCGGCTCAGGTTAGTTCAACTGAAAAAATCTGAAAAATTCCACAATTTTTTTTTTCATCAAACTATAAACTTTTAGGGGGTGCAACCAAAAAAATTCGAATTTTTGCAAAATAACGGACACCCTAATGCTCCACTACCATGCTTAATTGCGGATATTTTTAACAATTTGTCCCTCAGTTAAAGCGTTTTAAAAATTATTTAACATTTTTAATTAAGATTATATGTAGTATTGTAATTACATAATATTTTATTTAAATGTGTACATATTTACAGAATTGAAAAGTTGATTTCATAAAATGGCTAAGACTTTAAACGTTTCAGTTTATATATTAAAGCTATTTGTATTTTTATAAATGCCCAACATCAATAAAGTTACATTTGTTCAAACAAAGTAAATTTGTTTTATTGTTTTTAAAAAGTTCATAACAAATAAACTTGTCAAAAATATGAATATAATTTTATAGTAGCTATTATATTCGAATTAAAAATAAATTAATTCTTTCATTCTGCGTTATTTTTAACAAAAAAGGATTAAAACTTTGAAATCCAGCTGAAACCATCAGTTTAATGCGGAGATTGCATTCACTTTATGAACAAAAGTTATATTTAAATACTTTTCTAAAACAATAAATGTGAATTCCTATGGATACTAACGACAATAAATTAAATGAAAAAGAAAAAATAATTTATTTTTTATTTTTAATACCTACAAAGATTTATATCGTGATACCAGGCATTGAAAATGGCTCCAGTAAATTGGGTTGCAAAAGGTACAATAAATGTGTCGATGTGATTATGTGTGCATAAACTGACAACATCGTTTTGTTTGATTCCTTGCTTAATCATCCAAATTGCACAACGAACACTCAAATCTTTCATTTCTCCATAAGTACATTTGTTATTAGTTTCAGTATCATACTGCGAGAAATAATTTTTAAATTATTTAAAAATTAAACAAGTTTATTGACATTTTATTATATATATATATATATTTTATTATATATATATATATAATAAAATGTCAATAAACTTGTTTAATATATATATATATATGAATAAAATGTAAAAATAATTATAAGTTTTAACAAAAATTATCCTTTTGATTAAAAACTTTATTAACAAGATTTTTTTTGCAAACATTTAAAATTAGTTGATGGTTGTAATTTAAAATTGCATAATTCATGTCAACATTTCTAGATTGCGTGTATTAGATGCTCGTGTTATGATTTAAAATGAGTATAAATGGACGCTTGACATCCTTGTTCTTTTTATTTCTAACAAAAGTTTGTTAATTATTTCAAACAACAATAACAATTTCGTTTTGCAAAAATGTAACTGATTCATAATTTTTTTGTTTTGTTTTATAATTGTATGGAGTTGAAATAAAATACTGCAATTTAACGATTGGAACATTATTAGTTATAATATTATTTTTTGTTATAACACGTATTTTCATGTAAAAATATCTGTTCATTAATTAGTGGAATATTTAGTTGTAATAAATCTTTAATTATGAAATTTTAATGAAAATAGTTCATTAAAATCAATAAAGAAGAAAAATTTAATTAAGCTTTTTTTATATACTACAAAAAAGCATACATAGTGAACTAATATTGCTATTAATTAATTTTCTAGTTCAGAAACTAATTTTTGAATTTAAACCATAAAAATATAAAATAACTGCAAACAAATTTTGTAAAATATACAATTTATGCCAAATATTTTATTTTAAATATTCAAAACTTGTAAAAATGCAAACAAAATAGAATTTTGTTAGATATTTATAATGATTAATTATTTTTAAAAAGATGCAGCTGCAGTTTTAAAATTAGTACTTTACAAAGTAACAGTTAAACTATTGTAACTTTTCCAATTTTGTCTCTATTTGTTTCGTTTTTTTGCTGTAAGACTCAAAATGAAATAGAATATGTCATAACTTATAACATTAATCTGTGAATGTTTGAATTAGTATTTATAGATGTACATTTATTGATTTGTATTAGCTATACATTTCTTATAATCATAGAAAGTTTCATCGATTTATCGCTGAATTAACTTTAGCTTTGAATTGGATACCTGCACAAGCAACTTATTTGCTTGATTCAAACTCTCAACAGTATGCTTTGATTAATTCAAATTTAGTAAATTGTGCTTAAACTCCCCACAGACTTGATATTAGTGAAGAAATGTCTATGACTGTTATTACTAATTTCAAATAAGTTTTGGTTCAATATCAACATTTATCTAGTAGATTAAGTTATTGCAATAAGTTAATTATTTGATTAAATTTTTTTGTCCAATTTTGTATTAATAATTAGTTTGCTATTTACAAATGCTAAGTTAATTAGAATTTTTAAGAATTTTCTTTCAAAGTTTATTTTAATTTTTGAAATACAAATTTATAATGTTTATAATTACCTGTCCTTCTTTATCATGATACTTGTTTAAGTGTGTCAAAATAAGGTTTCCTAAACCGTCAAATTCATGCTTAACTGGATAATCCAGTCCTAATAAAATATTATCCTCTATTCTGAATTTGGATTTCTAAAAAAGAGGGAAATTTCTATTAATTTTTTGGCCATTTTGGAAACACTAATATTCACTTTTGGTTACACTTTTACAAAATTATTAACACCATTATAATTTTGAAAATTAAATAAAACTCATCGTTATCTTACACTTTTGTCTGATGTCATTGTGAAAATCGTTCTTAACGATGAAAATTAACTGTTAAAGATAAAGTTTTCTTATGAAAAAATACGACATTGAGTTACATTTATATGATAGAACTATATCTTGTAATGAATAATGTCTTTCAAAACCCCTCTCTCATTTTAGTTGAGATTAACAGTTGTATGATGTTGCAAGTTTTGAGCCAATTAATTGTGCGTGCATATAACAATATGTATTTTCATCCAACGAGGAAGTAATTGTGATAATAATAAATGCACTTAGTTGGAAAAACTGTTATTATATTTTTTTGTAAAGTACTTGAAAATATTACGTATTCGAAAATGTAAAGTTATTTTGTACTGCATAAAACGTTAAAAATAAAAAAAAAGTAAGTTCTCAAAAAAAAAAAAAAAAATGTGTAATTATTACAGAAAAAATATTTAACGATAGCTTATCCAATATTTAATAATAATAATAAATTTTGGCATTAAAAAAACCTGTATGTGGCTGTAAAAAATGTTTTTCAAATCAATTTTCCAATCTTTCGTTATTTTTTAACAAAATAGTATAGATTTTGTAGTTTTATGTTTTAATAATAAAATTAACATGTAATTAAACTTAAAAGTATATTGTTGAAAACATAATTTATAATAAAAAAATCTCAAAAATAATTATTATTTCAGTTTTCAAAACTGTTGATGGTAACTGGTGCCTGTGTTATTTATTTTATAACTAATGATAAATTTATTATTAAACTATTTATTTTAGTTATAAAATAAACAATATCTTTTAATTATATAATATCGATTTCTTATTAAATTCTGCATCGTTTGTATATATTTATATTATTGAAGACTGAATTGTCACAATAATAAAGATTTTTAAAAATTTGAAAATTCCTTAATCTGTGTCGATAACTGATGTTTCTACCTTATGAAGTTATATAATCAACTTTAAAGCTATGCTCAAATAAATTTTGTGTATAATTACAGAAAATTCACGACAAAACCACACAGATCATATTTTGTATTTTTATATATTAATATGTAATTTTATAGGATATGTTTTGTAAAATTACCTAAAAAATGTATTTTTACGTAAGGTGTTGTGAATTAACATTTTTTGGTAAATTAATATTTGTAAAAATAAAATATACATCACAATGTACACAAACTATTAATTTAGTTAATAAAAATTTTTTGAGTAATATCAGTTTTAGTTTAACATCATGAAATTGAATAAAACTTTGGATTCAAGGAATTCAGGTTAGATTGTCACAGATTGTCATAAAGAAGTTTTCTGAGTGCAGTGTAAGTTCCGTAATTTAATTGAAAAAATATCACAAAAATGTTGTTATTACAACAAAGAATTATTTTTAAATTATTGCTAATACATAATATACATTATTATAATAATTGTCATTATTACATAACACTTTTACTTTACTTTAGTTTTGTATTTTTGTTAGATTTATATTATTTACCTTGTATTGTTCACAATATTTTTTTAGATCATTTACCCACATGATTCGCTATGAGAGAACAACACGTAACTTTTAATGAATAAATGTTATTGTTTCACAAATTTGTGATACTGTGAAGATCTAAATTTAGTTTCATATGAGTTTTATTTGCCACATTATAAACACAAAAAGATAAGAAATATTTACACAAAATTATCTGGTAAACATATTTGCAAGTTATATATTTCTGTTGAGTTAACGAGTTAAAATTTATTTTATTTAGATATTTGTTAATGATATAGGTAATAATATTTAAGTACAGCTCTATTAGTATTTAGGCTATACAAAATAATTGCTTAATTTTTAAATTAAATAATTCAATATTTTTATTATCAATGAAAGTCTTCTAATAATAATTAAAATAATATTTACCGATCAAATTACTGTTATAATAAATGAATTAATATAAAACATTAAATCGTTAGTCATGATGATATGCTAAGTACGATTATAATCAAGCAAGTATACAACACTTTGTAAATATGAGGTAGGATAATTTGAGATAAATTATCAAAATAATTAAATTTTAATGCTGACATAAAAAAACTTGACGCATTTTTTGAATTTTTTTATATACATACATTACTTTATCATTCAAAGTGAAATAAGTTATTTGTGTAAGTATATTAATCAAAATATGTTTTTAAATTGTTAATTTTAATTCTTGTATTGTTAATTTTGCATAAAATATGAGTAGTTGTGTTAAGTTATAATAACATACTTAATGTCAAAAGTTTGAACTATAGGCAGTCTCCAGTATTAATTAAACTTAACAAGCTTATGATTTCCATAAGCATGATTCGAATTCAAAAGTTGCACATTATTTAACTAAATTCAAAATGTATGATATTAAATGTACTACATTTTAAATTCCTATTTTCTTTCTAAATTATAATTTTTATTCTAATTTAGCGTAAGCTTTTGCCATTTCCCTAACTTTTTTTCTATCAGTTTTATTACTCGAAGTTTGCGGTAATTTATCTACAAAAACTACTCCCGCTCGTAATCTATGGAAATCTCCCAGAGTTGCTGCTAAATTTAATATTTCCTCTTCTGTGACCTGCAAACAAAGTATAAACAATTTATTTAATAGAACATAATTTATGGAATATATAAAATGGACATTGATTATAGCAAAGTAATTCTTAATTTATCATCTGACAAGCTGTTTGATAAATGCAAGCCACCTGAGTACGCACTTGATGGTTTAGAATTTTTGATATGAAGGCAATAGGATGATCAATATCAGTAACATGCGGAACGCCTACTACAACAGCTTCTTCTACTCCAGGATGTTTCATCAGAACATGCTCAATTTCTGTGGGTGATACATGATGGCTTTTTACTTTAAGTATTTCCTTTAATCTGTCTAAGACGAAAATGTAGCTTTCATCGTCATAATAACCCAAATCCCCACTACGTAACCAACCTATTTTAATAAAAATCAAGTTTATTTTTAAAAATGACATGATATCTTTAAGAAAATCACATCCAAAAGTTTTATTTAAGTTGAAATAGGATTTACAGTATATTTTAAATTTTTAACCTGTTTTTAAGTCTACAGTTTGCACAGTTGCTTCATAATTTTTGTAATAATTTTTCATCACGTATGCAGTTTTAAAATACAGCTCTCCTGGTTTACCTGGACCCAATTTTTCTTTAGTTTTTGGATCCACAACCTTACATTCGGCATTAAAAGTAATTGTTCCAATTGAATCTTTTTTATTTTTATTTCTCGATGGATAAGTAGGTATTCCACCCAATTCTGTCATTCCTACAATATTTACAGACACAAATTATTACTCTAGGAATATTTGTTAAATTTTAAAAGCCAAATAAATGTATTGACTTATTAATATTTACCGTAACATTGCTGCACACACACGTCTTCTAAAATTGTTACAAAGTAATCAATAACTTGCTTTCTTATTTTCGCTCCTGTAGTAACTAACATTTTCAAATTCGAAAAATTGTAGTCTCGTATAATGTCAGCTCTGCACAATTGATACGTCATAGTAGGAGATAGTAAGGCATAAGTAACCTATAAAAAAACTTTAGTTCTTATTTGTTACTATTAGTTTTTAATTTTAATCATCTTTTTTTTAAATTACTTTCGTAAATATTAAAATAAAAAGAAATTAAACTCATAATTAAAAACAGTTCTTCCCAATTGTTTGACTAACTACAAGTTACATTTTCTTTTTAAAGTTTATCTAAATTAAAAATTGTTATACAAATTACTAATTAATTTGTTTTTACTTTATTTACATTGATGTAAGGTAAACAGTTTGTTCATAAGTCTGACAGACTAAATTATGTACATTGAAATGTAAATAAAATAATATAAGAAACTCCTTAATATTATTTAACTAAGTAAAGTAATAGAACTTCTTCTCAAAGAAACTTTAAATAGCCTGTTTTAAATATAAATACCTTATATTTTTGAACGATCTGACAAAAAGAAATTGGATCAAAATTGGCACAAAAAATTTTTGTTGCACCTTTGATAATGGCATTTAATGTCATAACAACACCACTTATCCACGACACAGACGAATACCATAAACTGTTCGTAAAATGTGATCCCCAGTGTTCAAAACGAGCCAAGCTTTTCATTACCCCGTCGTGAGATAATTCAACACCTTTAGATAGACCAGTTGTGCCGGATGAAAATAAAATGAGGGCAGTTTGATTTAGATCCAAAATTTTTGCACATTCAAAATTCATCACTTCATCAGTGGTGGCGAAATTTATTGTAGCATCAAAGTGATAAAACCCCTTACTGTTTCCGAAGACAATAATTTTAGATTTAGCATTTACATTTTGAATTGCTTCAGCTATCATTTCGTAACTGTCTTCACTAACAAAAATGAATTTTGGCTCAATTAACTCGATATAATATTCAGCATTTTCTGAAAATTTTTGGTTTAATAAGTATTAATTTTGTTAAATTATTTTGTTATTGTGTATTTATTTTGTACTGTAAAGTTATATAAGTAGATTAAAATTAGAATAAAAATATATTCACTGCTATTAATTCCATAACTAATAGGCGTAAAAACAGCACCAGCAAATATGCTTGCCAACAGAGGTACAAATGCATCAAAATGATTGTAACAGGAAATAGAAACTAAATCTCCTGGTTCGACACCCTGTTCCATTAACCACAAAGCACATCGAACACTTAGTTCTCTTATTTTTGCAAACGTGTATTTTTCATTAGTTTCAGTGTTAATCTACAAGGAATAATTTTAATATTTCAAGGTCTGATGTAAAATACAACTGGGGAATAAATTTTTTCCAGTAACTTTTGTAAAGTTAAATGTATCTTGAACAAAATAAATGAAATCTTTAATTTTAAATAAATACTTCATTATTTCAGAATGTTGAAATAATATCAACATGTTTAAAGTAATATTTTTTTTGAAGCATTATATTGTTTACACGTTGCAATTTATGTTTCTTGCTTCTGTACTTACTTGTCCGATGTTATTAGGATTACTTTCCAGATGTTGCAATATGTAATGTCCTAAACCTTTGGATGACACTTCTAAGTATAATTTCTTTCCTTTCAAAACGTTATTTTCGATTGTAAATTCGGGTGGTTTCTGACAAATAAAAATTTAATAAATTTACTAAACACAGTGAATGATAAAATTAAAAACAAAATAAATAAAAAGTTCAGTAAAATAAAAATATTTAAATATACACTAGTAAAACGTTGCATACATCATCAATTTTGTCGAAGTTGTACTTTGCAGTGGAAGAACTCATTGCACAAAAATTTATATAAATATTATTTTTTAAATAATTATTTTACTTTAAGCATTTGTAAAAAAATTATTAACTTCTGCAAGTTATATCAAGATTAATTTAATACTGGTTTGCTCGAATGTTCATAATGAACTTAATTTAATCAAAACTCACAATACTTTACAATAACAAAATCACTAAACAACACGTAGTGGGAATGATAATGCAATATCTTCATTCCATGAATTTTATCTGTTGAATAACATTAGACTATATATTATGCTAATTAAATGATAATCATTTGGGATATTTCTAGAGCATAGTTTAATTGTTTCTCAACATATTAAAAATAACTATTAAAAAAACCTAATTTACTACACGGTAAAAACAGTACGTAAGATTAATTAAGATTTTACGGAACATATAATGGTAATATTACAGAACGAATGTATGTTTACAGACAAAAATGTGACAATTTAATCTAAATTCTTTGAATTAAAATTTTTGTTGAATTTTGTGATTTTAAACTAAAACTGATATTACTGAAGACTTTTTTACTATCTACATTAACATTGTGTATAAATTTGTTATTTCAAATAATTTTAGTGTAAATATTAATTTGTCAAAAAATGTTAATTCACAATATTCTTACGTAAAATTACATGTTATCTGTAATTTAACAGAACATATCCCGTAAAATTGCATTTCAATATGTAAAATCACAGAATATATTCTGTGGTTTTTTCCGGTTTTGTAATTTTATGCAAAATTTATTTCAGTGTAGGTCTAATTTTTCTAATCTATTAAAAAATTGTTTATAAATCATTATATAAATGATATAATTATGACAAAATTATATGTGAATGTTATTTCGAGTGAAATTAAAAAAGTTTAAGCTGCCTTTTATAATGCAAACAGTATATTCTCATAGAATCATGATTTTCATGTTTCTCAAAGATAACCGATGAAAAAGTTTAACACCCGACAGCTTTGCACATCTCGTTCGTGAATTGAGGATACTCAAGTTTAATCTTTACTTGCGTCATACACTCTGAAAGTACGGACTTTCTGATCGTTTTGTATTATATATATATATATAAATATATATCATACTTACAAGAAACTTTTACCTGCTGATAATTTTACTAACTGGGAATATATTCTATTGTGTTTCTAGAAACATCTTAAGAGTGGTTTAGATTCATCTTGAATTTTAAATTATTTAAATTATATGAAGCAACAATTATTTTAATCTTAATTTTCAAATTTAAAATACATTAGTGTAATGGTTAGTTTATCAAATAACATTGATAAACCTGAGTTGCTGTTTTTGCTATCTTTGATTTTTCTTATCGAAGTTCAGTTTTGTAATTTATTTTTCCACTTTTGCTTTTATTTGTTAATTTAAACTGAGTAAAAAATTTAAATAGTTAAATACCAGGAATAAAAATTATATTTTAATAATTTATAAAAAATATATAATACATGAAAAAAGATGTATAATTTATACATAAAATCAGACATAAATTATACATAAATTGAGCATAGTTTATATATTAAAGACGAAATAAATATATATATATATTTTATTGTATATTATAAGAATTATGAATAATTAATTAATAAAATATTCCGAAATTATTAAATTATTTTGTTTATAAATTTTGTAGGTTGAAATCTTGATTTTAGGCGATTTTTTGAATAAAATATGTATAATATATTTACAAAATTATACATAGAGAAATAAGATAATCAACATTTTGGAACTCAGAGGGCACCTTCAAGACCATTTTTCCTTGTTTTTTGATCTTTCGAACGCACAAAAAAGTTTGGGCTCAATGAAAATTTATAGGGTAACATCTTTAAAATTGCTCATTTATGATTTCTTAAAATAATTATACATATTTTATTTAAAAAAAAACTACTTAAGAATCCAGTTCTTAACTTACAGAATTTTTAACAAAATACGTAATTTAATAATATATATATAACGTTAGTTAATCATATATATATTTCATTTATAAATTATTCGCAATTTTTATAATAAATAAACTATATATAAAATGTATATGTATTTATATACATATGTCCATTTTTTCTTTTATATAATCATGCTTAATTTATGG
>JABFPM010004675.1:0-12288 GCA_022817325.1 Idris sp. 1 HC-2018 | reverse complement strand
AGTCAGCTGATCTACGATTTTTCGAATATCACGAAAATGCGCTGGTCTAGTCCGGCGAGCGACCATAAAAATTACCGTAATAATTGCTGTATTTTCAGTCCGTTCTGGCACCGTAATTATTACGGTGACAAAACGTGAAAATCACGGCGGACACCGTAGTATCTCCGGTAACGATGGAACAGTTTGCTCGTCACCGGAGTTATTATGGTCTGCCACCGTAATACCTACGTTTTCGTTCGCTCCGTGTAATATTAAACTTTATGATTTTTGATAAAAAACAGTTAACGAATGTGAATCTAAAACATCTGCAATTTTTAATTCCACTTTCTTTATCTTATTGCGAATAAATTATAACTGAGGAAAAGGGCAACTCAATTACCGACTAAATTTTCATAAAAACTAACAGAAAACTATCTAGCAAAGTTAATATAAATGGAGAAAAAAATTTTCAATGACATTAAAAACAAAACATAAATAAAATATTAATACAAACAAAATGAAGTATACAATTAACATCTACGCGAAATAAGAAGTGCTGTCTGAATAAAAGATTTTAATCTGGGTCTAGTTCTCTAGTTTAGTAGGTCGCGGCGAGGGAAACCGACAGCTGGTTACGCAATGCCAGCTCCAGCGTTATACAACTATTGACTTACCGGATTAACAAGTAGGCTGGGTGAAAACGAAAGCCAAGCGAGCGTGCCGATTACACACGTTGATTTCATTTTCATCTTATCACAATTATTCGCGTTTCCCTATGCAAACGTCCGATTTGAACCGCAATTTAAATACATCTGTTTTTCATCACTATCAATTTAAATATATACAAAAAATTGCGACACAATTTAAAACAAACATTTTTTCCAAATTAAAAATGAAAAAAATTGCAGTTGAGTTGAAAAAAATATTACAGCAAAACAAAAACAAAAAAAATTGCAGCAAAATTTACTGATATTTAGCAAAATAAAGAGAATGAAAGTGAAATTTTAATCTGAGACGATAAATAGTATTAAATTTCATGTGCAGAGTACAAAAATACGTTAACTTAATTAAAAAATAAGTTTATCATTTTACATGTATTCCTGGGGAACTCAACTTAAATTGAGAATTATGAAATTATTGTGAAATTACAAAAAAGCTATAATTTTTGAAAAAAAATAATATTTTCTATAATAAACTTATAAATAAACATTAGAAATTTTAACATAATTTAATTTGATTAATTTTAATTGAATTAAAAGTTGTGTTGGTGTCAAGTGAACAAAAAATCGTATTTGTTAAGTATTAAATGTCAACAGCTATAAGTATTTTAGATTGATTTGATAAAAGAAATATATGTGACATTAAATAAATAAATGTCTTTAAAATGTTTTTAATTTCTGTAAATTGTTGTAAATGACTAGTCAAAAGTAATGAAATTAAATATAGCATATTGCAGTATACAAAGTATTTTAAATAGTAATATTTGCTTTTTTCAATCATGTTGGAAATGTTTGAAATATTTTTTATCCAAAATCTAATGTTAAAACTATACGAACTCTTGGCATTAAAATTATTAAAAAATTACTGGACAGTTTAAAATCTTCATTTTTTCAGTTCTGTAATTACTTTTATAATATTTGGCAATTTTTTTAATAACACAATGCTCTCTTATTGAAGTAAATTAACGACACCAATCAATTATGGCCATAACCGTGCAATTTGGAATTGTTCATCTGAATCAAGATCTGAACATATTCAACCTTGTTAGCGAAACAATATAAAAACTCAATACACTAAAAAGAGAAACGTTTTCGTCGATTATTTCATAATTAATCCAAGTCTCGTGTGTGGTGCACGAGTTGAAAATACAAAATTCAGATAATTGACAGTGAGATTTCGGCCTTGTTTATTTTGTCTTTTTTTTCCTCAAGATGCGTTCAAGGCACGTTTCTTGTTCGCCTTGTGCCAGTCTCTTGGGTCACCGCATACGCGAACGAAAAAGAAAACAAATTGAACGCAAAAATGAAAACGAATTTCATATATATAAAATTTTCATTTTGCAATCAAATTTGATAAATGTTTGATCCTTGAAATTATTTTAGCAGTGTCTATAAATAATATCTAATTGATTTCAGATGAACAAAGTATCACGCGCGAAATTTGAAAAAATTGCAATAAAAATTTTATCGAGATAAAAAAAACAAGGAGTAGGGTGAAGGAAATGCGGATGAGGAGAAAAGTCCGAATGAGGACAAAGTCGACTCTTAAGTAGGCCAAGATTACTCGGTAAGTGTGTCAGTACTATTGATCGCCCTCCCCTAAAGTCCCCCATCGGTCAGACACGTGTGATTATTTAATTATGCAATGATCCTAGGATTAATTATGACTTTTCATTAAATTTTTCAATGTAAAAATTAATTATTTGTATGTTGTACATTTTCTAGACTAAAGATAATAATGTTTTTAATTAGCATCTACAGATAATAATCTTATACCCTGCAATAAATTTTGTGCAATTTTTTGGATGCAAAATTAAATATGAAAATTTAAAAAAATCATGGTGAAATATTTATTAGGGTCAAGGTAGGTAAAAATGATCAGTTGGATTTGTAAATAAAATAACTAAAACCGTTTATCAAAATATTTTTTCTCATTAAAAAAATTTTTCTTATTAATGAAAAAAAAATTGTGCAAGTTTAAAATTAATTGTATAATTAGAAAATAATTATTATTGTTACCTGTAGCACAAAATGGCTGTGTGAAATTGTTTTCAACGCTTGCAAATTTATTGTCAATCTTCAAATGTAACATGAAAAACTTAAACCTTTTATATGGAAAATATATTTTGAAGTATTGTGAATGTTGCAAACACCGCAAAATATTTGTTTATAACTCCAAACTTTATTACTAATTGACTAAAGTTATCGGGTAAAAATGATCAATGTTAAAATGCATTCGGCTTATTTTTAGAGATAAATTATATAAAGGATGACTAAATAACTAAGAATTTGTCATTTATTAATTCAATAATGGTAAATTTTGACTAAAAATTTGAAACTGGCTATTTTGGTTTTTTATTGACTTTTGAAGTTATGTTCTTTGAATTTATAGAGTAAATTATACAAATTTCTATTAATTAACTTAATTTGTTCAATAAGTTATTTTATTTTTGGAGATTTGATGTATAAGTTGATAATTTGCTGAGTCATTACAAATTTTGTGCATTTTTATATTAAAATAATCAGCATATAATTTGTTATAACAATTCAATGCAGTTAATTTTTCAATGTTTAAACATGCAATAATATTTATAAAATCTTTTTTTATATTTCTGATGTAAAAATGATGAAGTTTTATGATTAATTCATGATATATTTATAAAAGTTTGCAAAAACTGATCATTTTTACCCGCCTTGACCCTACATCTAAGTTTTAAATGTGAAATGTTTAATTTGACGTTGTATGTTTTAATTGTACATCAAGAATGTTAATGTGTTTTTCTAAAACTGTGTTTAGCATAAATATAAAAGCTGGCATGCGATGTTTTTGCAAGCGTGCGCTACTTTTTTCGGAAATATTTTTAAACCTGCAGTGCAAAAGATGGAAGAAAATCACCGATAAGTTTGAACTGTCAAATATTATACAAGAAACTGGAACAAATTCTTTGAATTTAAATGAAATTCAAATTTCGCTGCTTTATATCTTTTTTTTATATCTTAACTTATGGGAACGTTTTTTTTTCAAGTTGTTATAATAAAAACTTTTGAGTTATTCATACAGTGTGCACAATTTTTACGATGTAATATAATTCAAGCATAGGCCAAACATAGGCTGTTAATCGAATTAAAAATTACACAAGCGGGCTCTCGAAATAAAGATGGCTTTCGCAATGTATGATAGAAATTTGAATTTTCAAAATAATATTTATGTAACATTATTTCGTAATACCTTTAATTTATATATTTTAATTTCATAATAAAATTAATGTAAATTTAAAAGTAAAAAACATATATAATTTAAATCAAAAATAGGCAGAAAAATGTAAAATAAATGTGAAGTTGAATACAAATTAATATAATTATTTTTCTTTGATGATAGAAATTTTTACAAAAATACGTGATATGATAAAACATACTGGACTTCGATAAAACGCGGAATTGATAGCAGACTTTGTTCAAATTAAAGGTGAAATTAATAAAAAAAAAAAAAAAGGAAAAATGCACTTTATGACTGAAAAACAATGAACGGAATTGTGATTAGGATAAGGTTTATCGAGTGTTGAGTGCCATGACATACTAACCAAGTGGTCGAGACCCACTTAAGCTAGTGGGTGACCTTAGCGGAAAATGGAATGGATGTACGGGATAATAATGCGTGCGGAAAATTTACTCGACGAATCGATCGCAGAAAACATTCTCAACTTGTTGTTTTTTCAATTTATTTCATAGACAGGATTCGTGAAATGTTGTTCTCTTTCTTTTCTAATCAACCTTCATCGATAAAATGTGTTATTTTTTTTCGGTAGGCCAAAAAAAAAGATACATCATTCTCATAACTCGAACATCATATTACAATATTAAAGCAAGCACGAGTTTCTATTCAAAAACGGCGTGTCGAAATCTAACAACAAAACTAGCGTTTCTTCTTTTCTGTCACATCCTTTGCAATATTGAAATCGTTGATTTTAATATTAACGATTTAAAAGTGAGAAAGTTTCGGTATTTCGACACGTCGCTAAAAAAGCAAGGCATGTTATCTTTGTGAGAAACACAATGTAAATTTTGAATAATAAAAACATTTAACATAATTAGACTTTTTGAATGATATTATTTATACAAGCAAAAAATAATTTTAGAAAAAAGAAAGAAAGAAAACAAAAACGAAAGTAATAGAATGAAGAAAAAAAATATTTATGTTAATTCTTTATGAATAATTGTTTCAGCAATTTTCGAATTAAATAAAAGCTTTATTAAAAGTTATTAAAATGTAAAACAATAATAAATTTTTATTTTTAATATCTTTTGCAAGTTTTTTACTTTTTTGCAATTGTTTTAACATTTTATTTTGTATATTAAATGAAATAATCTAATTTATTCTTAAAAGTGAATTTAATTTTAAATATGCATACACGTTTCTTTTCAAGTGTTAAGCTTTCACTTTTTACAATGATCATTATTTTCTCACTTTACTCTTAAACAAATAGATCAATAATGTTGATTTGGATCAAAGGTTCGTGCGCAATAGGCAAAGGAGTTAACAACGTCAAATAACACATAAAACAACAAGAGCCAGAGGAGATTGGTACATATATGAAACCGTGTTTCTTTCGCGACATTAGGCAACCGAATATGAGTATAATCTTACGCAAAACCGGTGAAAGCAAATGTGCTTCATTACGGCTCAAATGCTCGCTCGCATTTTGTATATAAAATTAATCCAAATTCTTTTTTCGGATAATTGACTGTTGGAATTTTAATTGTTTAAATTATACATTATAAAATTCTAAATTATCTGCATAATTTTACGAAAACTTATAACATCAAAATAAAATTGTTAATCAAATTCAATAAAAATTTGAATTTTATTTTTTTTATAAATTGACACAACAATTTTTTGTAATAAAAATCTTTTTATTAACTGATTAAGCAAAGTCGAAAGTAAAAAATGCGCGGACAAAATGGTCGTAAGTAGGACGAAATCCAAGAGCAAAGATTTTCGCTCGAGAATATATATTGCGAAAGTGATTCCGAATCATGCGTTGAAAGCAACAGTAAATCCCAACAGAGCCCTTCTCCAGACGACCATTTATAAAAATTGCCCCTTTATTTTGGTCCCTTTTTTCTCGTCGTCGAAAATACTTTAAAATTAACTTTTATTTAGATGAATAAAAAAAATTATTTATATTTTTACATTTATAAATATCTCAGTCTATGAATTGAAGTTGATAATATGAACAACACTATCAGACACTGTTATGATATTAAATTCTCAGCACAATTTGTGCCATATAAAATTAATGTTTACGTAGCGCATTTAACATTGATCGACTGTAAATGTATTTTTAAACTAATATCAATTAAATTTTGATGCAAGTAAATTATTTTAGGTCTTTAAATATCTTAAAAAATTGATGTATCTTAAAAAATGGCTGAAAAGAAAATTAAAATCATGAAAATGTGTCATTTTTTATCAAATTAAGTTTATAGAAAAAATTATAAAATGTTTGTTTTTTTCGATAAATTAATTTTTGGCAAAAAGTTACATTTTCCCGCATCTCAGGATAAGATGGCAAGTGGCCTTGACGAGCCGATAAATACTTAACAATGGCGGCTTGGTTGCACCATTTTGATATGAAACTTGCAATTACAAAATTTAAAGATATAACTTTCATTTAAAATCATCAAAACTCTTTCAAAATTTTATTGTCCATTATTTCATTTTTTATATTAAAAATAAAATATAATTATTTTGCCAGTGTCAGTTTAATTATTATCACAAAAGTTTTATTGCTATTTTTTTTTCTTCTCCTTAACACAAGTTGTATAACACAGTATGGCATATTGTGCAATTAGGATGGAAAGTTAGCGATTTGTGACACAGTCTGAAGGCAAGTAAATCGCTTTTCACTTGTACTTTTTGCGAGCTGCAAAAAAAGTGCCACCTTGAGACTCCAGAACGATTATCCAAATGGAGAGAATTTAAAAAAAAAACTTCCACTTTTTCCTCGTCGCTTTATTTTCAGAATTCTAATTTTAATTTCGACAAATTATTTTAAGTTTTTCAAATAATTATAAGTTTCAAGGCAACTTTATTTGCATCATCATTAATTCATTGAACTTTGCTTTATTTGTAACAAGTATTAAATATAAATAAAAACTAAAAAAAAATAACTTTACTTTTTTAGCCGCAGCTGATGTCCCGGTTGCCAAAATGTAATAATAACTTATAACTCCGTTTGATTAATACCGCAGTGGCCTTTTGTTTATTTTAAGAGCCAGTTAGAATTAATTCATCCCCCCGCAGGAAGCGACAAAAGTTTATCTTGATATACTTGTAAAAAATGAAAAAGGTAACTGTTATAGTAATTCTCCATTCTCGTTGTAATTTGATGACATTGATCATTGCGGTTTGTGCAATATGCAACATTTATTTGTACACATATTTGCGAATTGAATACAATCGTCTGTTTGATTTGAGTGCGCCCCCCTCGCACCTCGCTGACAAAAACCGCGAGAGATAATGGCGTGCGCGCAGACAGAAGGATTGAAACTGAAAGTAGCTGTCCCAGTGGCACACTGACCTCATTACCCACTGACAATGACACCAATCTCCGTATTCAAGCGACACCCTCTTCCCCTTCGTCCCCTCTTCGTACGCTCTTCTCTCCTCTTTCCCCAGGTCGCAAGTGCAGTGTGCGACAATCGCGCGCACACGGCCTTCTCGGTGCATATCTCTGTCTCTGTTGATCGCGCAGGCTGTCCTGTTTTGTTGCACCTCTAGTTTTGTTGTTTAGAAAGAGCAGAGTACACCAAAGTTGGCGCCACCACGGTGTCGATGTCGAGGGCGACGCTTGCATCCACGTGCTCGTGGGTGGTGGGCTGACCGCAATTAGCCCCGGAACAACTTGTTTCAGTTCCGGCAGGCAAATTTTCGTTTCACTCAATTTTTGCAGTTGAAAGTAATTGTTCATATAATTCTTTTTTTATTTTCAAATAATTGTTTTATCCTGAAAAAGATTTGGTACCAAAATTTTGCAAGCATACAAAGAATTTTTTTTATTTCTTTTGCAAGAAAAATAAAAGGATTTTTGATGTCTGAAATGTTATTTCTAGAGGGAAGAATAATCACCGAATAATTCCACACGTTATTATTTATCAATTTGAGTTTCCGTCATTGTAAAAAGAAAATTTCAAAAATGATAATAACTGCTTGTTTCTAGATATGAACAATTGTTATTGCACATTGAGAATTATCTTTCAACTGTAAAGACAGAATTGTTCAACTTTGAAAACAGGCAATATAAGTGAATCTCGATGGTAGACTTGGGACTTTGATTTTTGCAGATTTTGTTTTACAAATTATAAATTAATCGTATCTTTAAGTATAATTTTTTCAACTATCTTCTTTACAATATATTACAAATACTAATTGTTAAGTATTTAATATATACATTTCTGTTTATACTATCAATTTACTTATTGAATAAAAAAGGGGAAAAAAACTATTATTCTTCATTGAAATTCATAGATTTATTCTGTTTTTAATTATTATTATATAAAATATAATTTACAAATCTCATTTACAAATCTCATTTACAAAATTTGAAAATAATAAACTGAGATGAAAATCTTGAAAACTAAAAATTCTTCAAGCCTCAGCTGCAAAACAGCAGCAATTGACAATTGATAAGGACTTAGTGGTAGCGCCATCTGTTTGGCGTATTGGCCAAGCGAAAAAGTAGGACGCGTATTAAAAAGCCCGAGAGTTCTACGTGCGTCTTGCAGGCGCGGGCTATAAGAAAGAGAAAGACACAACGAGAAATATGATGACACACTCCGGGAGGGGAAAGAAGAGCGGAAAGAGACGAGACGTCGCTTGGTAAGGGTTGACTGTCGGGGCAAAGGGAGGGGGGGCCCAACAAGTTACTCAATCGAATTCATCACAAGAGAGAAATAATAATTCTCGGCTTTTATCGCTGAGGCCGACTTTCATTTTCGATGGTGCCCGGAGGATGATTGCTTGAAAGCAACATTTTGCAGCTCAATGCGAATTAAAAACTTATCAGTTTAACGCTGAAGTAAAACAAACTTTATAAATAATAACTAGGTCACAAAATACGAGTTTTAAATTTTTACAATTCAATTTTAACTCGACAAAAATGATTAAGATTTTTAGTTCATAAATTTGAGATCTTTCAGAAGCCTTCCTTTAGTAAGAAAAAAAAAGATTAAGAACAAAATTGAAGCCTCAGAAATAAAAAGATAATGATTGGTAAAATAGTATACAAGTTTATCTTTTAATCTGACGTATATATCTTAAAATGAATACTGTGTTTGTGATTTTGAGTTGGTATAGAGAAAAAGCCAATACCGATGCAGGCGTGACATATTGTTGCATATTTCTGTCATTACCTCCCACGCGCGCAAACGCTAGCGAGTTATCCTACTACAGTCGTTGTTATTGAATCGCTTGACCCACTTTGATAAACTTGCATTGGAATAACTCAATAATACAGCAAGTCAATGATAATTATTATTCAACACCACTGGATTGGCATGCGCTATTGATACACGTCAATTTATTGTGGTAAACATTGCGCCGGACTTCGTTGCACCCACGTGTTCATGTCATCCTAATCAGCCAATCCAAATTCATTGATTTTTATCGAATAAACAAAATCTTCTCGGCCATTTTTATATTTTTCCGCATGTTAAGCTAGAAAAAAAAATTTAAATAAAGTTTATGTATATTACATTTTTTATTTCTTTTTAATCTTTCATCAGTTAAGGTATTCGAAATGTTGAGCAATTTTTATCTAATTACAGTACAAGTTGTATAATAAGTTGTTATCGAGATTTTTGATGTTGAGGTAATTGGAAAAGTTTTAAAATTTTGGACGAACTTTTAGTATACCCATTTTTAATGTATAATTATATTATAATTATTTAAAAATTACAATGGACTAAAAATGTTTGACTTTAAAAAAAAAGATTTAACATTAATATAATTATAATAATAGCAAAAAACACAATATTTTATGAATCCAATATCTTTAATTTAAAGTTTTACATTCCATTTCCACTCTGAGTGTTGTGGCTAAAAAAAGGGTCCGGAAGTAACCGTCCTGCAATCTACAAAGTTTTTATATCTACTTTGTGCTGTTCTGGAAATTTAAAATAAATCATTGAAAAACTTCCAAAGAATAATATACATTTGAAATTCGACACTTTTTAATGCAAGAGATCAATGATACTTTTATTATTATCAAAAATAAAGAGTTCATTTCCTTTTTATTTTTTCTAGTTTAAAAAAAAAAAAAAAAAAAAAAAAAACTGTTTTATGTAAATTCGTTAATGTTCCATTTTTATTATACTGATTACTCAATTTATTACATAATTTTTCAAAATAAACAAAATTATCAAAGAAAAATCACTAAAAGAGAAAAGTGAAATTTGTCATCATCACATTAAAAAAAGTCAATAAAAATATTTTCACGCAGACTTAGATTATTTTTATTTATTCGAGTATTAAGATGTCTCTGACAAAAAAATCTGTTTTCCGGTCCAACACAATAGGCTGAAAAAATCTCATAGTGAAATCGTGAAATAGGGGTTAAATGGTAGATGATGAAGTTGAAAAGCTTTTTTAAAGTAGTGATTTACAGTTACGACAAGTGCTAGACAGGTAGTGTTGACAAAACAGACTCAGCGGGTGTTCGGCAGGGCGCGCCCAGGGGCCGTTAAGGCACGCGACACGCGTGTCTCACGTGTTCCCAAAATCAGCCCATTATTACGGAAAACAGGGGCCCATGGGAAAAAGACGGTTTCAAATTTTCTGTTGACAGCGATATTTATTACTCGGAACAAAATTCAATGTCGAACTTTGGAAATCCGTTAACATCCGATTGTTATTCAATAGCACAACTGATCTCCTTTTTTCTTTTCAATTTCATCGTGTGAAATCTCACTAACTGTAGAAGTTTTGAATATATTTTAGAACTAAGTTACAGTTTTTATTTAAATTTTAAAATTTTTTTAAAAAATTTAAATAAAATTGTGATTTTAATTGGATACAATCAAGTGAAATTGTTTTTAAATAAAAGAAAAAAGTTTATGAAAATAAAATTTCATTTATTACTTTGGTTCTTGAGAGTGTCTCTGTGGTCTGTTTATATCATGCAAAACGAGACATTGGCTCAATTGAAATAGTTCAACATCTGTTCCTTCGTAACTACATGTTTGAAGTCAAATTCATTGCAAAAACTAAGTGTCTTTGATTAAAAACAAGCCATAAAATTATTTAAAAAGCTTATAATATAATTTTTTACAATCTTGACGATTAAAGGATGATCCAATTTTGCAATTAATTGAGTTTTGTTATAAATTTAAATGTATAATTTAAATTTAAAAAAAGGAATACAAATTATTGTTATTAATACTACTAAAATTTGTTGAATACTTTTGATATAAATAACTTGACTGTTTTTTTAAAAACAAAGTTCATTAGTTTTTAATGTACAATTTATTTTTCAATATAATCTGAATAGTTTGATGAAATAGCTGACTTGAATAAAGGTTGACATTCCAGAACTATTTTTAAATGATTATTACAAGTTTATAATGAACAAAAAAAATTATTTTGCATATTTGGAGTGTAAAAAGAAAACAGTTTTTTTAATTTCCTGCCAAGAAAGGAAGTATCACTTGAGTTTAAAACATGTGATATATATATACACGAAATGTTAAATATCGTATTTACGATTGTAAACACCTGAAGGACCTGACGCAGAATCTCGTATTACTGCGATTGCACGCAGCAATAACAAAAAGGCAAGTGGTGAAAAACACCAAGAGTACGTACTTTTGCCTTATATGAGAACGACAGTCGTCACGCTCCGCTGAATTTATATGTAAAAAGACAACAATTGCGAGTCTGCAATATTTTCATGAAACCTCACAAAATTTTGACATTTTATTTAAAAATATAATTCAATTTTATTTAAGAATTTTATTTAACTTAAAGAGTATAAATCAAATAGATAAATTTATACTAAAAATGGAAATTTACTTTGAATAATTTTAAATTATAAAATTCAGGTAAAAATGAATTTATGAGTAAATTCTATAATTCATAATTATTTGGTTCATTATGAAAATTTGAAGACCCTAATTTGACAAATGTTTACCACCCACTGAGGCTTTAAAAGTCAATTTGTAGCCAGTTTAATGGAGACTATGGAAAGTAAACGTTTTCATAAGTCAACAAAGAAAAACGGTTTCACAAAAACGTTATTTTTGAAAAGAAATTTTTCGTTTTACGAGCAGCTTTTGTCCTCTCAAACATCTTTGAAAATCAGTTTTATACGTTGAAATTAGTCATTGTAATTGCAATTAGTCTTATTTACAAAATATATATATATATATTATAATATAAATAAAATATATATTTAAGTCTTCATAATAAATGATGAAAAAAGAAAACTTTCATTCAATTTTTCCAATAATTTAATCTGAAATTATTAACGAGTATAGTACTTATTAACTTTATAAAAGCTTTTCATTATGATTTTTTTTTTTTTTTTTTTTTTTT
>JABFPM010004674.1:0-12288 GCA_022817325.1 Idris sp. 1 HC-2018 | reverse complement strand
AAAAATTGTTATTGATAATTTAATATAAACAATAAAACCTGCTTAAATAATAAAATCTGTTTCATTCCAAAAATTATTTTATAATAGTTTTTTCTTATTGAAAACAATTAAATTTATTTAATATTCACAAAATATTGATAAATATTATAATTGTTTCGTGTTTGCATTTGCGCCTATTTTTGTGCTATGGCTGTCGTAGAGGTTATGGCGCGCGAGAAATATTTATTATGTTAAAATCGTTATATCTTGGAAATTTTTTAACCAATTAATGTGAAACTTTCCAGAAAGCTTCTTTATTTATTAATGAATAACTTTGTCGCTTGAAGTTTTTCATACATAAATTTTCGTCACTCACTTTTTTCAACCGAAAGTTAAAAAACAGGTTTTATTGTTTATATTAAATTATCAATAACAATTTTTTTGTCATTTTTAATCATATATACATTAAGTATCCCGAAGAGAATGCAATAAATAAAAAGCATTTTGGTTAAGATTTGCATATAAATTAGAGTTTAATATAAAAAAACATTGAATTTTGCTCACAAAAAAAATAAGAAAAATAATCGGTTTTTATTTTTTTCCTACAAAACAACAAATCGGATAAAAAAACTTTAAAGAAGAAAAAGATGTATTTTTTAATGCTGTATAAGATGGTATTTTTTAAAAACTGATTTGACCAACTTTTACTTTTTCTCATCTTCCCTCGATCTGTAAAAGTGAAGACAGGGTTTTCAAGCGCTCGACCGGTTATTGTTTCAGGACGTTCATTTTGTTCTTAATATAAATTTTCAAACAAAATATGATAAGAATTAGAAAAATTTATTTACTGTTAATTTTATTTTTTTATTAAAAATTGTCTGTTTTCTAATTTATTTGCGCAATCTATAGTTTTGATTTTTAAAAAATTGCTTATATTTGCAAAATAAAAGTTTGCGCCCAGTGATGATATAGATTTCACTTAAATAATATTATTAATTATTCATACAATTTTCCATTTTATTGATACTTCCTGTATCATAATTGCAGTTACAATTTATCTAAGCATTTTTTTTTTGTAACTTAGTAATTTTGAATAGATATTTTTAGAATATTAAATTAAAAAAAATTGATCAACAATTAGAATTATGAAATATTTTTCATTTAGAGCAAACCGATTATAATTCAAGAATTCAACTTTTAATATAGAAAATCTCTAAAAATAAATTCATATGATCTAAAAAATACTATGAAATTCACCTAAATCATCAAAAATAATTATCTAGTAATTCAGATTTGTTAATACAAGATATACAAAAGAAATAGTCTGAGTTACTTTATCAAAAATAACTATTATCTTAGAGAATGTCAAATTTTCGATGATTTTTCAAAAGATTTAACTTTTGAAAAGGTTGTGGAATTCTATAATATTTTAAGAATCACCATAAACTTCGTTTTTATAAAAAATATCAAATAATCCTAACAAAGAAATTTGAAACAATCTACAAAATCTTAAAAAAAATTCCAATAACATAAATTTTGTATTCAAATTCCATTATAAATATTCAATTTGTTTCAAATAATTTAAAAAAAGCTATAATAATTTTAGTTATTATAGTTATTAATAATATAGTTATTAAATTTTAACAATCGAATTAATATTCCAAGTAAATCTATTAAACAAAATTTAATTGAAACTGATACTTAATTCCACTGTATAATTTTCAAATACAAATTACAATTTCAATGCAATAAAATGTATTTGAGATGAATATGATAAGAATTGTTAATTACGGGAAAAATAAATATTTTAACCATTAGAAAACTATTCATATTCATCATCACAATCTATTTTTATATCAATTCACCAAGTATTTTAATCATAATATTATTTTGTTATATCATTTTTTTCTTATTTACTGACAGTATATGTCTAAATATATAATTAACTGTTGAAAATAGATCAGTGAAAATAACTCGACTAATAAACTAATATTTTATGAAAATATGCTTCATAATTTTATTGAACAAATGATAGACATTTATACTTTTACATAATCTTTATTAAGTGATTTCCTTTAATGACACGTGCCATTGACATTTGTCCTTCCACTTCTTCATTTGTAAGCTTACTATTTTTAAACTATTCTGCAGATTCATTCTTAAAGTACTTGCTCCATTTATTTTATCTGCCATACAGTTTAAATCTTCTTTAAATTGAATTAAAATAAAATAAGGACTTTTTACTTTTAATTTAGAGAATATTTTATTAAAAGCCACAAAAAAGAGGAAAATTAAGTTTATGTTAATTAAACTAATTATTTAGATTTTAATTTATTCTAAATTCTTTTTCAGACTAACCAGTTGAAAGGTGTTGTGGAAATGAAGTCCTACGATGATGAGGGAAATCCCATCGATGGGCCTAGAGGAATTCTTACTTTAGAACAGTTACCACATGGTGTTCGTATTTTCGGATCAATTAAAGGATTAACACCAGGATTACATGGTTTCCACGTGCACCAAAAAGGGGATTTAAGCAAAGGATGTAGCTCTGCGGGTCCTCATTTTAATCCTTATTTGGTAACTTACCGTTTAAATTATACATATAATGCAAGCCAAGTAATTTACATCAAGAAAATAAATCACGTGATTTAACTGACTAAAGTAAGGTTTATATTTTATTATTGAAACTTGAGTTTGTTTTTCATTTAAGGTAACACATGGAGGTCCTAATGACCCTCTACGTCATGTCGGTGATTTGGGTAATGTTGAAGTTGGAGAGGATGGCATTGCACAAGTCGACGGAGTTGATCATTGTTTGACGTTGATCGGTGCGAGAGGTGCAATAGGACGTACAATAATCATCCATGAAAAAGAAGATGATCTTGGTCGAAAAGGCACTGAAGAAAGTGTTAAAACTGGATCTGCGGGAGCAAGACTTGCTTGTGGCATAATTGGATTCAACTAGAATAAATTATCAAATTAAAATAGGCTACTAACTTAAGTTTTAATGATACTAACAAAATAAACTCAATTGTCAAAAGAGTTAACTTAAATAAATAATTAATTAAATGATTAATTAAATAATTTATAGGTGATATTTCTATTTTTATATACAATTGATGTTGAATAAAATATTTTGACGGAAAAATTGTAATTCTTTCAAGCTCAAAAACACAGTTAATATATATATTTTTTCCTGTAACATGAACAAATTACTTTTGAAGTTTTAAAGGAATTTTTTTGTAATATCGCAAGTAAATATGTTTTTTTACGTATAATAAAGATAAAAGTATATACATTTTTTTATTAATTTAATTTTTATATAATTATAATGATTATTATCAAATATTAATATTAAAAGAAAATGTAGAAAAAATGTGTCTTTTATCTTTTCCAAAGTACAATAAATTCTGAAGCACATGCGTATTTTGTCGATAAAATAATCCTACAGTGGATACTATTAAATGAACGCTCCACACCCTTGTTTAGAATGTTTGGGGTTGAGTCAGAGTGACGCCTGACACAAGGCATCCCCATTCGACACTTCCAGAGCTACAACACAAAGCTCACTGGTGTATAAATAATTAAGAAAAAGCGTACACAATGACGGAAGTTAAAAAAGACGATGTGATCAAAATTCTACACACATACCCTTTATGTCGAGTAAGTTGTGATTTAGATAAAATCAAACATGAACAGTATAATTGTGTTTTTCCTGCTTATATTATGGATCAATAAATTCAAATTGACTATGTTCAAAGAATACGTTGCACAATTTGACAAATATGCAGTTGTTTACAACATGAATTATTAAGTAATAATCAATAAAATTATTAGTGTTTTTTTTTAATATATAACTTATTTTAATTCATATTAAAACTAAATCTATTATAATATTTTATACATAAAATTGTATGAGAAAAATAAATTGTGTTATTTTAAAGATATGTATTTCATAAATGGAATTATATTTTGTTATGACTTTTTAATAAAACTTTATATATTTATTTTAGAAATGTGACATGAGTGATGAAATGAAGCAAGAAGCGATGGAACTATGTGTTACTGCAGCGGAAAAGTATGCAGATAATTATGAAAGCGTATCAAAAATGATCAAGGAGACCATGGACAAAAAGTTTGGAGCATCCTGGCACACAGTGGTCGGTGAAGGGTACGGCTTTGAAATAACTTATCAGCTGAAACATTTATTGTACATGTACTGTGCAGGCAACTTGGCCATCTGCATATGGAAATCAGCTTAGGGAAAGTACTTTTTTTGTTATTTACATAAACTGTAAGAATTTGCTTTTAAAATTTCTTTACATCAGAATAGTACAAATAACAAACAATAACAGAAAGCAAATCTGTACGATGTCAGAAATTACGTTTTTGTAAAATAATATAAACTATATTCTACGTTTATGTAGTTAAATAATAATTTTGTTAATTTTGAAATAGAATGCTATTTTTTTAAAAATTATTTAGATGAATTCTGTTAAATTATAAAACTTTTTGTTATAACATTATCATATAGAACAAACATTCTAAAGAGTTCAATAAGAAATGAAAAAGTTCAAACAGTATTGTAAAAAAGTAAAAAAACTTTTTGGTAACTACAAAGCTTCTAAACTTTTATAAATTATACAATAATACAGTATGTAATTTTTCTATTTTACGTCTTACACCTTGTAATCGCGCAACAGTATACACCAAAGATTTATCATTGTTAATAAATGTAATAAATTATTAAAAGAATGTATCTCAAATAACGTTTCACTAAAACTTATAACAGTATTAAAAGATAAATGGCAAAGAAAATATTTTTTATAAATACATGTATGAAGTATCTTAATACATTTGTAATGTAAAATACAATTATATTAAGTATACGACAAATTGCTTCTTTCAATTTGCTTCTGATACATTCTTTTAATTAAAAAAAATGTGCGTCTCATGTGCAATCTAAATGTTAAATATTTTAATAAATGTGTTTTCACGTACAATTTTTCTAAAAATAAATGTTTTGGAAAATCATTTTATGTTTATAGTGTATGCAATACGGCTTTGGAACCAATGCATTAAATATACGCTGTATAAAATACTTTTTAATTAGTTTTTTTATTAAAAGCCAGGTACAGTTTTCCAGACCAAACTAGCTATATTTCCTCCTGAAAACAAAAAGAGGAGTGTTCCTTTTTGGTATGTAATTGCATGTGCAAATCCTTCCCCAATGACCACCTGAAATGACGGATCAAACTTCTTGTCCAAAGTTTCTTTAACAAAACGAGCTGCTTTTTCATAATCATCCGAATATTTTTCTGTCGCTGTAACGCATATTTCCATTGCTTCTTGTGACAAGTCGTCTGGCATATCACAGTTCTAAAATAAAATTTAAAATTTATGTAGAAAAATTCTGAAATTATTTTAAATTAATATAATTATTTACTTTATATAAAACTTTAAAACCTGTGGCAGTGAATAAGTATAAGATACTTGAGGAGTTGCTTCAGTTTGTTCTTCCATTTTATTAAAATTTTGTATTTAACCTTTGATAAGTTTTGACGTTCTCACAAATAATAACAAATGAAAATTATTTTCAACTTTAATTTTGATGTAAAGAAATGTATAAAGTATGTTGGATTATATTGTTTTTGAATAATTGTTAACAAAAAAAAACAAGTGCTTTTTGTTTTAATACTATTATATTTGTTTGACAAAATGTATTACATACTTTCTAAAAGTTAACGTTTGTTTGATGTTTTTGTAAATAATTTATAATATCGTTGAAAATTCGTTCTTAAGAATATGCTAATATATATTTCATTATATATTTGTTCGTTAAACGTAATAATAAATATAACATCATTACAATTTTAACAATGCCTCATTGAGCTACAAGTATGTTTTGACCGCGTATTAACTTAAATTATAAATTATAAAATACTCACTTCAGAAGCAGGTTTAAAAATGTTTAAAAATGATTCAAAAAAGCCGAAAAAATTTTCACGCTTACATTTCATCAGCTTAAATAATGTTTCAAACTTAAAAAAAAATCTAAAAAACAACCGCAAGACAGATAAAAATCAATTCGAAGTTTTCAACGCTAAAAATTTGACAAATAAATCTTAAATTTGTAGCACCAATTTTATGAATTTTACGAATTTTCCCTAAGTAATCTTTGTTTATTTGTACATACTAAATGTATTGCACAGAAAAGAATATTTTGATATAAATGTCGATTTAATACATAATTCCAACTTTAAATCGTTATTTTATCTTTATTAAATAGTAAAATGTTTTAATTTACTTTAATAAAATTCATTATTAATTATATAAAAAAATTAATACTTTATAATAATGAAATTAAACAAATCTTGTTTCTTTTTTTTTTGTTTGAAAAATGTTTTCAAGATAAAATGACTATTTCGTTGGCAACAAACAACAAGTTTCGTTTGTTCTCAAACAAGTATTTAACTATAAACTATAAATATCATAAAGTTACATTAACTCACTAACTGTACAAAAGCAATAAGAAAAGGATGGAGAGATGCAGAAAAGATGTAGTTAGAAAACACAAAAAACTTTTGTACAGACAGTGTGTTAATTCGAGTTTTCAATATTTTATTGTTGTAAATGATTATGTTTGGCAATAAAACGCACGCAACTCTAATTCATTGTATTATGCTTGAGTCTCATTCGCAGAATGAAATAATTTCGTTTCTTTACACGTATATAAAATTAATTAAAATTAAAATTTTGTGTACAATTTGGTTTGTCGGATTATTCGTAAAATGACACGATCAACCTGCAATGGTTGGTTCAGTCTTTGCATTGCTTTGAGAGAATTATGACGTCATTAATTTTCTACAAACTATTATATACTCCATTTTCTTGTATACCTTTTTCAAGTTATTTTCATGTAAGTTTATTTTTTAAACTGACAAAAGATAGAAAACTATCAACAATAACTTCAGCATAATCTTCCAAAATTTTTTTAGCTAATTTTTAAAGCTGTATAAAAATCCAAAAATTTTGAATATTGAAATTCAACTTTGAATCATAAAACTCTCAAAGTTAACATTTCATTAATGTCTATGTTGGTATTAATAAAAAAATCTTCAATATATAATACATAGATATTATATTATTTACAAATATGATTGTCAGACTGATTCAATCAGTGAATCGTCAAGTACTAAACGAGGAAAAAAAAGAAAAAAAACAAGAGTTTTACTTGTTAAGACATTTGAAATTGCGTAACAAGAAGTTTGGTTGCTTTGGCGATGTCATAGGCACAAGAGCGTACTTGCTGCAAGCATCGGTCCATGTGATCAGGATCGCTTGTACATCTCTGTAGGCCGGCGCATTCAGCCTGCAGTCGGCCAGTGTTTCCGTTTAATTGTCTCAGTGCGGTTCTAATGTTATCATCAGCTGAATTCTACAATCAATTTCAAATGATTATTATCCAAATGTGTGTCAGCAAACATAATGAAACATTTTATTTTATTTTCTTTTTACGAACCTGTGGAAAAATGCCGGTTAATTCAACGACTGCGACTCGAATTCGCTCAGCGCATGGCACAAAAGCTTCTCGGTGACTAGGATCTTGCATAGCTCTGGCTAATTCCTGAATTCGTTTAGTCACTTGCTCGGTTCTGCGGTCGACTTCTTCACTCGGTGGCAGAGCATTGCTACACTCCCACAAACTTTGGTTCATTCCTGGTCTTGTTATGCTTTCGGATTCACGTTTTGGCTTTTGTGAAACAAAAATTCAATTAGTTTTATTAATTATTTTAAATTATTTTAGTTAACTCATTTTAATTACCTGATTGTTTGTATTCCAACCAGACGTTTTTCGTAAACCTTCTCTGGTTTCATACATAGAAGCAGGACGCTGATTGGCACGTGATGCAGACTTAACATCAGACTCATGATCTTGACCCATGTCCGCGTGACCATTTATTACTTTTTCTGAAGGCACAACAGTCCTGCTTTGAGCCTAAATTAAAAAAATAGTTTTTAATTTTGAATAATTATTCATTGATTTATTAATTACTATTTATCCATTACCTGCAAAGCACTTTTGAGTTGGCGATTTTCTTTCATGACTTGCTCCATTGTCGCTCGGAGTGTTTGAATCTGAGTTTGCAAATCCTTGATAGTCGATTCGGAGAGAGACAATTGTTGTTTGAGAACATCGATGGTACATGTAACTGTTTGTGAATCTTTAGTAAGTGGAGAGACTGCTTTCTGCAAAAATTTATTATTCTGTAATTAACACTAAGTGCAAATGATTTAAGAAAATTGATTATAATCAATGTTTGGATACAAAATAGAAAATAATTTTGACATTTAACTCAATCACAATTAATTTGGAAACTACTTTTAATTTTATCCTGATTATATTTCACAAACGACATCTATTAAAACATTGCTGTTTGCGTTAAATACAAGCATTAATTGCAAACATATTAATTGTACATATTAAACACAATTAAGCTATTTTGTTATACACATATCCCAGATACTGATCACGTTTTTTTATTGATATAAAAAATGTTATAATAATCTTCTCTTAAGTTTCATGGTACTTAAAAATAAATCGACAAAAACAATAAAATGATTCTAAACTCTATACATATAAATGAATATGTTATGTTGTTAATACCACATGTGTATTAGCATTAGTGACTCAATATATTCTTTACAGAAATCTGCATTATACAAGTCAGGCCATGCGCAAACACTTATTCGTGCACTTGCCTAGTAACACTGCCTACAGAAGAGCCACGTGCTCAGTCGATGGCCTATGCCAATATGCTGTTTTCGTATAAGTGCAGGCACCTTTAATTTTAACTCACAACGTAACAAATTTGATGCTCTCAATATTCTCAGTGTATAATGCCATGCAATTTAAAAGCAAATTTATTTAGATTTTGAGAAATCCAGTTAATAAAGATGAATATTACAGTTTCATGATATACATTTTTTTAAATTTTTGCAGAATATGTTAAAACAAATATGCAAATTCTTGAATTTTTCTACATGTATAGTTTTGTTCAATAAGAAATGTCATTTTTTGTATTTTAATAAATCTTTGTTGTAATATAATTTTCAAGTTCTATATAAATAAATACAAAGTTTCTTTTTTAAAAAAATTATCAATTTTAAAATGATAAAATTTAATCGTCTATATAATATACATGCGGAAAAAGTATTATTATTTATTTATAAAGAATCATAAATACCTCTTCTGGTGATGCTTTGTCATTATGTTTAAGTTTATTGTCCGTGGAAAGTGTTCCGTAATCATCATCAGATGCTACGCTGTCATACAACGGTTCATCATCGGACATTTGTGATCCCCGTTTTCCCAGCAATTGTTGTCTTCGTAACATAGCCACTGCCGGATCTAAAATGAAGTATAAACACTATTACAAAAATTTAAGATTGTTTGAACCAAGTAAACTCAATAAATAATTTTGTAAATAAATATAATTATTATTTATTGATTCAATTAATTATTTACTCTTTAAAAATATATAAAATAATTTTTATTTTAATTTTACCTTGTAAAAATGTAGCATTACTAAGTTTATGTCTGCGACCCGCTTCTGTCAAAAGATCCACGATAAGCGTGGTGAATTCCTTCGGAGTAAACCTCGCCAACTTTTGTCTGCCCTGATTTCTCGTTGATGATAACTGAGGATTTACCGGCAAAAATGGCACTGTACATTGCTCCGGAAGCAAAGAATTGGCTAACCAAACTACAAAAATATTGTATAATTAATTTTAATATTTAAGTTAAATTTATATTTCTCTAATTAATAAGTGCATTCAAAATTTATTCGGGAAAGATTCTTAATTGATAAAAATGATAAATACCAAACTTTTTCTAAAACATATTACAAACTTCTAATCATGTGCATTAGAAAAGGAAGAAAAAAACAACGATGTTTACGAGATGAATAAATGGTCAATGGTCCATATGATGAATGCAACTATGAATCAAGGCGATGGCAATCAAGAACAAATTAAACTGCGAATTTTTCATTTTTATTATTTACACGTCAGTATAATTGCATTCGCCTTGAAATGTAAATTCATAATAGTACTCTGGTCTATTGAATTATCAAGATATAAACAGTCACCTTTCGAATAGCGTCCACACACTACTCACCCATCCTTGAGTAAAGCATTAAAAATTCCATGCACATTAATACAAAATTGTCTTGAGTTTTGTTTAACAGACATGATTCTGCCATGATTAATGCAATATGACAATGATCATGAAAATTAACACAACTTTATGTGTGAATAATTATGAGATAAAAAAACCAATCAACTGTTTGAAAACTATCGTTATTTGAACAACATTTATCATATAATTTTAAAGCTAATACTTGTTAAACATTTTTAAAAATAGTTAAGAAACATACTTGCGTCAGTTTCCCGCCGATCAACTTCGTCATAAACATCCATAGCCAATTCTTCCAGCAAATGATTTGGTAACTGAACAATTAAATGTAAAAAAATTATTATTATTTTCGAAATAAAAAGATTATCTTTAAATTTATAGAAATCACAATACCATTTGCAATTTGTTTCGTGCTTCATAAGCCAATTCGCTGCGTTCCAAAGTGATGCCCCATTCGGGAATAATTAAGTGTTCTCCCGATTTATGATCAGGTTTTCGATTGCACAAAAAAAATATAAGCCTATCTGTTACTTCGTACATACACTCAACAAGTCTTTCGTATAACTCCAAATGTCCAGATAATCTGTAATAAATTATATTTATAGATTTTCTTTAAAGTTTATTACTTTGTATTAAAATTACTACATTTTTTTATTGATCATGGAAAATTTAATTTAAATCCATAAATAATGCATTACTTTGCAATTTCTGCTGGCGTTTGACTATTGGAATCCATTAAACTGGGATTTCCACCGTTGGCTATTAACAGTTCCAGCTGCAAAGTTTGACCTGCTCGAGCTGCTACATGTAAAGGCGTTGTACCCTTTTCCTGTTAACATCAAAAGAAGATAATTTTAAAATTATTAATATATATATACACACAAAGTAAAGTATTTAATTGTTTTTTAGTTAATAATAAAAAAGCTTCTTTTGTCACCTTGTAGAAATAATTTGGATTTGCTCCCTGAGCTAATAATCGCAATGAAGTTTCTAAATTACTGGTTCGAACACTACTGTGCAATTGTCTACTTAAGTCATCCTCAGTGCAACATTCCTCTTTACTTGGTCGTAATACAAAACTCAGTTGTTGATGCTTGGATCGAATGAAATCTGCTTTTACTGGACTAAATAAATGATACTTGTTAAAAGTAATAATAATATTTTAAATAATAAAATTTAGTATTACAAAAATGTCTTACTGTAAGGGATCTTTTGGTTGAGGTTTTCGACGACTAATTTTGGAATTACCCGGATCTAACAAAGAATGCTCCCAAATACTGTTGGCTCCATTGTCATTTAATGTATGCACCATCTATAAATATATTTTCAGTAAATAATCTTGATATGAAAAACGAGATAGTCAAAAATATTATTATAATTAATTTACTTGAATGAATTTTAAATTAAGCCTGAATTTAATTAAAAAATAAAAAATAAAATAATTAAATGTATTTTTTTCTTACATTTAACAAATGTGTATTCCATACTCCTTTACGAAGAAACTTTATTTGAGAAATATGGCGTCCTAGACTGCGATGAATACTGCAACACTCGTCACATAATAAAATAGCTCGATTAACCGATGCCCATCCTGGCTCTGGAAAATATTAAATCTCAGTAAAAATATTTTTACATTTTTTTATCTAAGAATAGTCATTGTTTTATGTAAAACATTTTATTTTATATTTAAAAATATATATAAGGGCAAATCTCTAGAACTTTTAACCTACCTGTCGCTCGTATTTCACTTCAATTTTGTGGATTATTAGTAAATTGAAGATTTTAGTTTTTATGGTTTGCACACCTCAAGTTATTATAGTTTTACACTTTGTAAGTATTTATACATTTATAAGAATTATATTTTAAAAATATTTCAAAATTCCAAGTCCAAATTATTACGTCTTTGATATGTTCCTTTAGGTTACGCAGACACATTTTCTTTTTTAATTTATAAGCACAAAATTTAACAGCATTTAAAAAATTAATAAACATTACTTTTAACTTTATCAAATGCAATAAACACAATTCAAATGATGCGCATTTAATATGTAAACTAAAAAAATTTATCAAAATATGTCCCTAAGTTTTAACATCAAAGACGTAATATAATT
>JABFPM010004673.1:0-12291 GCA_022817325.1 Idris sp. 1 HC-2018 | reverse complement strand
CAATTTTTTAAATTACAAAAATGTAGCTTGAAGATTAAAGTTTATAATTAAATGTTACGAAAGTTTTATGATAAAAAAAGTTGAAAATAAGGATGAAAAATGTGTTATCAAAATTGCAGAGTTTTTCTTTCACTGTAGTTAATAAAATAATTTTATTAAGTTGTTGTTAATTGAAACATTTTAATTTGGATAATAAGATGAAATTGACACATATCCAAAATGTAAGGGGAAAAAGGGAGCTGATTGGTCGGATTTGAAACAAGCAAAAGAATAGAGGTTCCCCTCTTTTTAAGTGACTCCACATCCTCTAGGACTCGGTGTCCCGGCCAACAGTTCTCCGGCAATTCTAGCATCTTCAAGTTCGCGCTACCATTCATTGAAACAGTGCTGCCGACAGAACCAACCTGTGCCATCAAAAGTGCATACATCTTTTTTTTAAATAACAAAATATTGAACCAAATCATATTTAATTGAACATTTTGTTTACTTCAGAGAAACAATTCGATAAAAATAAAAAATGGTCATTCAAATGATAATTGTTATCAATTTATCACATCATAGTAATGAATAAGTTTGATAAAAATTAGTCTATCGGAACACCTTTTGAGATAGTGAAATACTTAACAAAAGTTTTATATCAAGTGTTAAAATAATTTTTTTTTCAACGTAATACATTTAACTTACAAGTAAACCTACGGAAGTGTCATACGCCAATTAAGCTGAAACTCGACATAAAGGTATATTTTGTAGTCTCAAATCAAAAAATGATTTCCATTTGGGCCCATAAATGATTTATAAAATATAACGATGCTTCTTTTTACTGTGATTTTTATTTTTTGAAGCTGTAATATTAATATTATTAGTATTTATAATAATATTAATATTATTATTAGTATCCATTCTAAAATTTGAAATTTCAATTTATTCATATAACTGAAAAAAAAATTATTTTGAGCTCTTTCGAACTTCCAGTGTTTCAAATTTTCATAAAAGTTTACAAGAAAACCTTAGTTTAAAAAAAACAAACAAACAAAAAATATCATTTTCAATAAAAGGTATTGAGACGCGCCAGATTTTTTCAGTAAATTTATAGTAAATTAGTGGACTTACTCGGTTTTATTGGTAATTGTGGAGTTCAGTGGGCACTTTAATATAATATAACTTTTAATTTTAACATTATTTCACGTACGTGGTCTGATAAAATAATCATTTTATCACTTATATGAATAAATTGAAATGTCAAAACTTGGAATGGATTTTTCTCGATCTTAAAATGAGTACATTTATCCGGTTTTTCTAGAAATTAGCAGAATTAATTTTAATGTTCAAGTTAGCATTTTGGCGAAAGACTTGCACTTGAAATTTCCAATTTTTATGAAAGTTACTGCACAAATAGAGATATTAATAAAAAACAATATTTTTAATATTACAGTTTCAAAAAATAAAAATCACAGTAAAAAGAAGCATCGTTGTATTTTATAAACAATTTATGGGCCCAAATGGAAATAATTTTTTTATTTGAGACTACAAAATATACCTTTATGCCAAGTTTTAGCTTAATTGGCCTATTGCATAGGTTTACTTGTTAGAGTGGAACAGTGTTTAAATCAGAAATGATTTTTTTAATTATCGAGCTCTGTATAAAAAAATTGTCAAAAGATTATTTTTTAAATTATTTGTTATAAAAAATGTGTATTTATATTGTATTATACAGGTATTATCTGACTTCTGAAACTATTGTATCTAAATTTTTGGATGCTCTAGAGGCAAGATGTCGGCATAGCTGATGTTAATTGAAATTCGGCTGTGTCACATCCAGCCAGCTGAAAATCCATAATGCAACGAGATCTTTGAACCAAAATCATGTTCACAGGTAAATATATCTCAAGCCCCAAATTTATTGTTATTTATTATCCATTTATTTTGATTTTTTGAAATTTCATTCAAAGACCTGTAAAGGATATTTTAATTACTCAAGTTTGTAATTGAAATGCTAAAGATTTTCATTTGGAGTTATGAAAATGAATATTTGCGGTTTGAACATGTATACAGAGAATATAATGATTTTCCCAGCAACTTCGGTATCAGAAGTTTCTTTGCCTTTGAATGGCGTTTGTCCTTTCACCAAATCGCAACTCCTTTATACGTTCTGTACGAGCTTCGCATGTTAGGGCCGTTTTTTAATTCTAGTCCAACCCTGCGTTTGCATAGCACGTGTTTGGTTTTTGAATATTCCGGATGTGACGTTGATGAAAAAACCCGTCTCATTTATTGCCACGGTAATTTAAGTCATTAGAAAATCCAAACGTAAATGAGCATTTTTTTCTTTAAAACATTAACAATAATACGTCAGTTTATAAGAAAAGAAAAAATAAATTTCAACTTGATATTATTAAATAAAATTATTTGTTATATAAAAAAAAACTCGATAGAATTAAGTTTAAATATTTGCTAATGAGAAAACATATTTTTAATGTATAAAGTATGTATTGACGTTTCGGTATTATGTTTCGCCTTCTTCAAAAATTTCGGAGAATTTTTTTTTCTAAAGAACGCGAAAGATAAACTTAAATCTAGACTTTTTATATTGAAAATTTTGATATCAATAGTGTTCAAAATTATATTTAAAAAAATCATTATATATTTTTAAAACCGTTTAGAATACATAAACGTTAACATTTTTTAAGAACAACTTTTATAAATTATATTTTTTGTTAACCCATACATTTTTTTGAAAAAAAAAACAGTAGTAATATTTTTCACTTTTAATTATGTTCTAAATATCCTTTTTTCGTTATAAGAAAAATTTATTTTTGTTCAAAAGGGCGTCTCAATGCAGACTTGCAAGTACTCAACGGTAAAGTTTTGCACAACATTTTTGTTCTGCTTGAGTACGATTTTTCCTCTTCACTTGACGAAAATTCACTTTCACTTGAATTTTCATCTTCAATTAACTCTTTAATTTTCTTTAAATCTACATCAACCATTCTTTCATCGCCTGACAGTCCCTCCAGAGTATTTTCTCCTGCTTTCCTTCTTCTTTCCAATTTTTTTAACTCTGTCCATCTATCGTCATCAAATAGTTCAGCCGAGATTCCCAACAACTTTTCCATTTTACGAAGCTCGCTAAATTTACCTAATTCTTCACCTTTGAATGCAAATCTCAGTGCTCTTTCTACTGCTAATTTCCATTTGCTTATTAAGTCCGCGCATTTTATTTTCTTTAGAATTTTGTTGCACACCATCTTGCATTCGGTACTATGACAAAATATAACAACAAAAATATCACATTAAACTAAATATACATATAATATTGTCTTATACATTTATTATTTTGAATATAAATTACATCTTCTCTTTTATCACATTATGTGAAATTACATTAAATATTACATAAAGTTATTAGCCACATATTAGTTAAATACTCAACTACATGTTTTTTGTCATACCCTGCAATAACATTTAGGAGGTTTTCGTTGTTAATTTTGGATCGTTTTGATTTTGGTTCGATCCAAATGTTTCGAATAACCAGATGTTTCGAATAATAGATACATTGCGAAATAGAAGCCAATTTATATTTCGGTGTTGTTTTTCCTTTTTTGATTAATATACAAAACCATATACTATTTATACACATAATTTGTTATATAAATATAATAAAAAAAAATTTGATATTTTGTCGTGTGTTATTTATTTTTGTGATATTTTGTCTTGTGATAATATTTTTGTGATATTTTGCCTGTGATATTTCATGGGGGAATCGATGATTTACATCTTGGTAACAATTTAGCATAACCATTCTTTGGTTGTATATAACGATAGGAACAAAAACGGCTGTTTTATTAAGAAAAGCAACAAAAATTAAGAAACTGAATTAATCTATACATTTTGTCAAGAACATTTTTTTGTTTTTTTTATTTATAGTGAATAAGTTAACAAATTTAGTTTACCTGACTAAAGCCACAATAATATAACAAAGCTAGTTGCTTTTTGCAAATTATGAAAAAATTATCAGAAAAGACACTAGAAAACATCAATTTTCTTTCAATTTATTCACTTTAATTATAATTGTAAACGATAAAAACACTATTTAAAAGATATCTTATTTTTTTCATATATATTTATCACAGCAAAAAATTATTTTGTTAGTCATTAAGGTCACACATAAAGGTCACGCATTAGAAACTTTAATATTATATTATATATAATTCTCATACATATTTTCATACATCAACTCGTCGACCGTGTAAGTTAAAATTATTTTTCTGTCTAACATTAACATTTTCTTCATATTTTCGGCGCTTCGCAGTCTTTGCCTGTCCACACATCGTAAATGTCAAATAAAAAGCGGTTAAGTTAAATTATTTATTTTTAATTAACAAAAACAACACATCGTCGAATCTGTCAAAATGATTAGCCATACCACCGAAATCATAGATGTAATTAATAATACAAAATTGTATAATTTAAAATGTATCACAAACTCTAAATCAATCAGGTTTTAATTAAAAATAAATTTGACATAGATTATAATGCATCTCATCTTTTTATTGTCATTTTATAAGAATTCAAAAATGGAAACTCTCTTAGGGATGTCGCAAGTTTTCTACCTTAAAACTCTAGCTGGTCAATGAGCTAATTATATAAAAGTGAAGTTTAATTTTAATCCAATTAACAGATTATAAAGCTTTTGTTCATTTGTTTAATATAAGCATGGAAACTATTTTAAAAAATAATAGTTACTTTAGTGAAAAATGTAGATATAATAAAAAAAAATTCATATAGAGTATGAAATTCTTGTTTGTGTTAATCAAATGTTTTAATTAGTTTATAATGCAAATGTTAATACCAACTCAATTTATTCAATTGGTTAAGTAAATTTGAACTTATGTTATTCAAAAATGATACATGATCGGTATTTAATTATCAACGAATGCATATTTAGTTTTGCAATTGAATTATAAATAAAACTATGTGTATATTCGATAACATTTATTGTAGATTCAAGTGGCTTTAAAGTTTTCTTTGAAAAAAAGGATTTGTTCCGTTTATTTATTTTTGTTAATACTACAAAATTTCCTATCGTCACTTCTTAATATCATCTCTGGTTTGGACAGATCACCCCTCATTTCCATCTTCCACACGCCCTGTACATTTATCCAAAACGTGACCTCAATCCTTTTCTCCCAATCACATATTCTGCACTTTCTGCAATTCTTCGTTCAAGTTTATTTTTCTTGTACGATTTCCTCTTTTTTTCTTACAAAAAAAGCTTTGCATTTGCTTATAAATTTATTAGATCATTATATTTTATAGTGCCTTAATTTTCATTTCATTCAGCGATCAAAAAAAAATGAATTTGTTTTTCTTTAAATTCTACTATTTCAAAAGTTTAATTTTTTTTAAATTTATTTTTAGCAGCTAAACTCCATGAGTGTTGAATACATTTTTTTAAGAAAATAAGTCGTGCAAAAATGTAATAACGATGTGGATATTCTATGCTTCGAAATATGCAATTTGATTTTTTTTCAAATTTTGTTCTTCTTTCATCGTTTTTCTTATTAATTTATTAAAAAAACTGAAATTTTATTTTTCTTTACTTTTTCAATTTTTTGAATTTCTTAAAAACTGATTTCATTCGTAGCATATTATATCCATCTCTTCTCGTGTCCTACATTTGCCCATATTCTAAAGATGTTCTTTTTGCACTTAGTCTCATTTTTTCCCATTATAAGTTATCCTTGATCATACACTTTGATGTTTTGTAATTCTTCTCCTTTGCATCACACAATGAACTTGTTTTTACTGTTCTTGTAACTTCGAATTTTTGCTTGATGCACTATTAATAATTTTTGTTAAAGTGGGACAAATTTAGTCATTTATTCAGCTATGAATTTAATTGACCAAATTATATTGTACAATTTATTTCAAGATACTACAGAAAGCATTCAAACTCAATTATATAAAACATTAAATATAAAATCACACATTTTTTTCAATTATAATGTTTTGTTTACATTACTTCAATTTTAATTTATAAAAATACTGAATAAAATATTGGATAAAGCATTTCAACTATTTACACTTTACATTGATCAGTTTTACCTATTTATTATTTTTTTAAAATTTTCATTATCTTTGATAATGTTTGATTTAATAAAAAAAAATATTATGAAACTCTTTATACTTTCTCAAATAGTTATGAATAAACTTATATAAGTTTAAAATTTACCGTTTTAGCATAATTGTAGTATGAAACCTTCGATAAACATTAAATACACTATTCAACAAGTTTTTCTTGCTTTTACAAAATTTTCCGTATTGGGTTTGAAATTATTTAATCTGTTTGTTTCATAAATGTAATTTAATTGAATGCACAAAAGCATATTAACAAAACTTTATCAAGCATATTTCAAATATCATTTGTGTATCATGCAACAAGCAACTTTATTTCACCATAAATATGATCAACATCTTTCAATTAACACGTTAAATTTTACAAATGTTATATTTCACATAACCACAATTACTCAAAAAGGAATTTAAATTGCTAAACCCGAGAAAATGTTGTCAAGAGATGGAGGTACATTCAAGATGAATCCATTAAAAGTATAACATCAAGCTAATGCATGCGAAATTCATGTAAATTAAACAGACTATTTAAGTTATTTAACCAAATAAAAGCTAATTTAAACTAATGAAAAATATGGAACAATGAGCTGACAGATAATGTTGAACTTATGTTAAGTTAACATAGTAGAACATTGTGATGTTATTTTTTGAAATTATTAATTGCAGACAATATTAAACTAGACTTTTGAATATGACAAAATGATTCATTAAAATGACATATGTTGCATGACATAATTAGCTTGATACTAAATGCCCCAAGACACCAATTTTGCTAAATTTCCTCGACAACCGAGGAATTTACGAGACACGTGGATACGAAAACTAGTATAGCGGTGGCGATAATTATCTACGAATTCTAGTGCAAGACCAAGACAAACATCAATATTCAAGTCAATCAGTTTCCATTTATACACATCACTGTGATATAAATTTATTACCAAAAATAAAATTTTATCATCATTAAAAGATTTTCATTATATTAAAATTTCAGCCACAAAAAATACTGAAATCAAAAACTAAAAAAACTATAAAAATTAGCACAATCTAAGTTATTACTTTGCATAAAACTGATATTATATTAAAGTTTTTAAGTAATAAAACTAGCAAAAATACAGTCTGAATGATAATTAGTACAATTCAATCTGTATTTATTTTCATTTTTTCATTCTGATTTTATAGATTTCATTGCCTCAATTTTAATTTTATTTTATTTTTAATTATAATCATTATTTATAATATATACTTGGCAACATTTTTATTTCATTATTTTCTTTGGCTGAAATTTATTTTCAATTGGTATTTCTCAACATTTTAATTTTGTTTATTGAATTGTATTTTGATGCATAAAATATTTTAATAATTTCTGTACTTGGTGCGATAATTATTTTTAATGAATTTTTTATATTCATTGTTCTTTTATTTTAGACTTATTTTTATAGTTTGTACTGAATAATATTAAAATATTGATTTATATATGAATTATTAACCGAGCGAGTATAGTATAGTGCACAAAGTGACTGGCTCGTATTTGAGAGGTAGCGAGTTCGATTCTCGCTGCCAGCCACTTAGTCAAGGTTTACGTGGTTCCCTTTACAAGAAACGCAAATGCGAGATTAGTGGTTCCATTTTAAAAATCGGCGGTTGTAATGTGGTCATATAAATTATCTCAAAGTTTTTAATGTTTTTTCCCGTTGAAAGTATTAAAAATCGTTCTTTAAAAATCACGCGTTTAGTGCGTGGAACATCGATTATAAACTAAATTTTTTTCATGTATACTCACCTAGTTTTAAGAACTACTCGAAATTTGAAGTATTTATCTTCATAAAAAGTGGTAGAAATTAAGATTCCAAAATTTGACGCATACACGTAAATTTTAATAAAAGCGTTTGATAAATTAATAAATAATTAATATTCAGTAATAATACAAAAAAAAAACTTTAAATGAATTGTATACGCTCTTAATGTAATTTTCGATAAAATGAATGAAAAATGTAAGTGCATGTGGATATTTTCTCGTTTATTGACGAGAAATGTATAATTTTGCGTAAAAGCAATGGATATTATTTATTTTTAACGCGCGTCATGCGCGTAAAAGCATTTTTGACCACATAAACATGTATTGTCACGGGATATTGCTAACACCCTAAAATGTAGAGTCGCTAACTTCATCAGAAATAGTTGAAATTAAGGTTGCAAGATTTTACGCCAACATATGAAGTAAATAAAAAAAACAGCGATTAATAATAATAATTATAAAAACACTCCCTAGCAACGGTTACCATGCAAAAAACACTTCCTTTCTATTGGTGGGTTTAAAATGGCGGGTCTAAAAATCGTGAAAAATTACCGTTTTTCAGATCAGTTATCTCAAAATGGATACACTTAATTTTAATTCTGTAAATTGATTCTTGGTGAGCTCGGGGTGACAATTAAGAATAAAAAGAATCATGTTTATTGGATCAATAGTTTTTTTGTACGATATGTTGAAAAATGAAAAAATATACTAGCAGATTAAGAAGGTAATGTCTCTTGATTAAAATTAAATTATTAATTATGTTTCTTTAAATTAACTGAAATGTAAACATTTTATTCATAAATAAATAACTCTTTTAAAAAATAAAAAATGTCTAGCTGAAATCTGGATAAATTATTTTTCAAATTTCTTTATTTTTTTCCACCATTCTTTTAAGTTCCACTTTGCAGCTGTCATGGACGAAAATTTATTTCTTATTGTAATAAAAATATTTCTTATGTTTTAGACCCCGTTTAATGTTCAAGTCGAAAAATGTTATTTCATAAAAATGTGACATTCAAGACGCGAAAAAGTTAGCTATTATCCTTTTTACGACAACTGAAAAGGGTATCATTTATTTATCTTCATTTCTTCGCGTTTTCCTTCAATATTTCATCTACTAATGCTTCAAAAGAGCCTAAATTGTTAACGAAAAGTAATGCACAAGCATGACCAACTTTACTATTCTTGTTTGTTTTTTGCGCTCCCTTAAAGACCAACAACACGGATGCCACAGTGCTCTTAAAAATACAAGCTTTTTAATCTTCACGTCGAGCAAGTCATGTCTTTGATGATAAAGCTTCCTTAGTCATACAATCTACCCCACTTTTTCGAATGATAAGATTTCTTTTATCTTGGTTCTTTGTAATCTCACGTTACCCGTTGTCTTTATTTATCAATAAAAAATGAAGCGTGAATTTTAAAATTCTAAAATCTAAAATTTTAACATCAAAGTGTAAAAATTTACTAGAAAGAATTTAAGTTAATTTATACAAGCAAGCTTTATAATTTTATGAATAAACTGAGCAGTGTACCGTTGCTTTATGACGTTTTAATTGAGCTTGCATTTTGCAATTTATAAGCACTCTTTTAAATGCACATATTTTTTCAGCAAAACTTAACATTTTGCACAGACAAAATTAATTAAAGCAGCATCGCGAAAATAAGTGGTCTGGATGTAATCTGAATACAATCTTAGTTAACTATATACATACTTATCTAAACAAATATTTATGCAACTTCGCAATAATAAGTAATGTAAGATTGAAAATCAGTTCTCGCAACAAAGAATTATTTTTATAACACAAGTACCGTTATTATTTAATTGATGAAGAATAATTAAGTATTATGTTTCTTTTAATAAAATAACACATTTTACACTTTGAATAGCCTTTTACTTTTTTTTCCTAAAAATGCTTTATAACTTTAACAAAATTATGAGAATCACTTGAAATTTTAATCTGACTTAGTAAACAACATTTTTAAACTCTATGCAAAATTTTAAAGCAATTGTGTGTTCAGAAAAAATTTTTATTAGTTTTTTAAGACTCTACCCAGTAGTTTGAAAAAAATACTAAAACTGAATAATTAAAAATAATTATTGTAAATTGTAATCTTTGTTCCTTAAAAATTTTAATTTTAATGAATAAATTTTATTGTTTCAGGAACTAATAAAACTGCAACTGTATAACATTGGTGCATTCCCGGTCAGAGCTCTTACGTTATAAAATTGTAGTTTTATTAGTTCCTATACGACAAAATTTACTCATTTATTAAAATTGGAACTAAAGTTATTACATTGAGAGAAATTGCGTCAGTTGAAATAACTCTTAGTAGTTGTTATTACTGAGTTTTTAGTTAATTTGACAGATACTCCGTAAAACTGACTAGAATTTGTTGATCTAACTGACTTTCAGTTGTTGCCGGGCGACAACTGAGAACTTTAAGTCACTCAAAATGAAAACTCAATAAATTGTACTAAAAAGTCGCAAAAGATATAACTAAGATTGATTCAGAATGTTTAAAATAATCTGAAGATTGACTCTCGTATTTTAAAGTTCAGAATATTAAGTTTTTAGTTTACATTTATATATATATATTTATAATTGACTAATTAACCTTGCTTCATGTATGTTATCAAATAATTCATTTTATTCAAAAATTAATTGTTTGCGCATCGTTTTCTATATTTTTCATTTTATATTAAAAAATGTCTCATCAAAATATGACTTATAAAATTACTTAACTTAAAATTATCCCAATACAATACATTTTCATTTTATATTTTACAGTTTTGGGAATAATTTAATAAAACGAAATACATTACAGTAAGTAGATTTTTTTCTAATTCAATTTTAAAGAAAAGTTAACCTACATTTCTGTAGTTGACAGGAAAATACACTTAAGTCCATTAACAGATTTTTCAAGATATTCTTATTTAAATGTTCAAAATTGTATACTGAACAAAATTTAGTAATTTACATGATAATTTTATGTAATTTAAAATTTATTATCTTTATTCATGTAAACTAGAAACTTTAATTGAATAAAAAGTTTATATTATTCCTTTTATTTTAATTTTAATATGAAATTAAGTTGTTTTGTAGGTAAATCTGGATTCAAGTGAAAATGTATTTGAAAATACATTCTCGTTTTCAATAAATAAAAATGTACATTATTGTTTATCAAAAGACTGTCACTTGTTTATTAAAAAATGTCAAGGTTATTTAACCATTTAAATTGAATTTTGATTAGTAACTCATATGTATAAGGTTATTTCATTGTGTGCAAATTGAGTATTTAAAAAACTATAGATTTTAAGGCATAATTATTTCTACAAAAAGATATTGTAACAAAGATACAATGGACTTGATTAAAGAATCAGATTCATCTAAATATACAGGTATTCTTTCTAATGAATTTATCAACTATGATTAATTTAACGATTTAAAAACTTTAATACAAATAAAATTTAAATTCAATTAATAACATTGTTAATCCATAATTTGTAATCAAAATTTGATATTTAAAACCTCCTCTCATGAAAATTATTAGATTCAGAAATAAATCTTGAAAGTGAGTTATAAAATTGTGAACAAAAAGAAACGCGAAAAGAAAGGCAAGTGAAAAGAAATACTGGGCAGACATACAGGACTGAGAAAAACAAATTGATCAAAGCTAGAAAATTAAAACGATTAACATATTGTAAAAAAGAATGTTTCAAAGTCATTTCGAATGAAATTTCTGCAGTCGAAAAAACGTGAACGTAAAAGTAATCAAACAAAAGAACGCAAATATACAGCCATTTATCATTTAAATTGCGAATTATATCAGAAAGTAGTTTGCAAAGGTTGCTTTTTAAAAACTTTAGGTGAAACTGACAATTTTATAAAGACAATTCTGTCAAAATTATGGTCCACAATGAAGAGTTCCGTTGGACATGAAAAAAGAGGTAAAAATACTCCCAAGAACAAAAGTCCTCCTGAAAAAATTACAGAAATTAAAGACCATATAAAGAAGTTTCCGGCATATGAAAGCCATTACAGTCGATCACATACATCAAACAAGTACTTGCCAGCTGGACTAAGTGTCGCTGAAATGTGCCTACTTTATTCAGCAGAAGTTGAGAATTCTTTAAGTGAAAAAATCTACTGTCATGTTTTTAATCAAACTGGACTAAAATTTAAAACTTCTCAGCTAGATACTTGCCAGAGATGCGATGAATATTCTTCCCGTATCATATGTCAATTTTGCATTTATTACGCCCAGAAATGAAAAGTTTTTACGAAAGCTTAACAAGTAATGACAACAAAGAAGTTGATCCCGATATTGATGATATGATTTGTGCACAAAATGACATTGAATCT
>JABFPM010004672.1:0-12293 GCA_022817325.1 Idris sp. 1 HC-2018 | reverse complement strand
AAATTTTTTTTTTTCAAATTTCGCAGAATGTTGTTAATTATAAGAAAATCTTATGAAGTTTATATTCAGTATTATATTATATGCAGTAGTGGTTTTTAAATGAACGGCGAGTGACTACGCGCATTTTTTTTTCCTTTTTTTTTTTATTTAGAGAGAACCACTGATTTTATCGAATGGTTATATTGGCAGCAGAACTGGTTACAAATCATAAAACTTTTTTTTTAATTTTTGAGCGATTAATTATAAATTATTTTTGATTTTGTAAAGAGAAGACAAAATTAATTTCACAATTATTTAAGCCATTTAGCTAGTACAATAAAATAAAATTAAAAAAAAACTTAATTAAAGCTCACAGCAGTTTAAAGACCTACGTTAGAACAAACAAAGCACTGTTACAACATGGAAAAATTTCTTTCAAAAGCTTGCTTGAAATATTTTATTTCAAAGAGCTATTATCATCTTATTATTATCAAGGTGGCAGTAATATTCTGCAAGTGATTTACGTTTTTTGCAATACTCGAAAGTTTATATATTTTGGGAATTCATCTGAAGATTTAAATGTAGATTATAAAATTTTACTACCATAAATAAACGAAACTGAAGTAACAAAAAATTAAACTAAAAACACCAATGTTAACAGGAAAAAAAAGACAGATTCCCGGAATGCGGTGAATTTTTCATAATTTGCAATAATCTGAAAGAAAAATCTGGCCAAAGTGAGGTCAAGTGTGCTACCGAAGAATTTCCTTGTTTCGTTGGTCTATCTTGTTATCAGATTCTTAATAACTCAGAACATTACTCAAGACAGTCTGCGATTTATAAGAGATGTGCACATACGAATTGTACCCTGCGGGTAAAACTGAGCTTTCACAAGCCTGTTGTGATTCAACCCTCGTAATTCTGCAATACAAATTTATAACCTCGGCACATCAGATGCATCATTTAGTATTAAATATATGCAACTCCATATGAATATTTGCTTTTTGGATAAATTGCTTTTCTCTTTTGGACACATATATTCTGAATTGTAAATTAATATGTCTGCAAATATTCGCAGGTGAAATCTTTAACAATCAATAAATTTTTAAAACATAGCTATCGAAAATCAAAGTCGGTCAGATAAAAGAAGATCGTGTTTGCATTATCCGGTCAAGTTTCGGAGAACTTTTTAGACAACACGGCACATATTAATTGGATTCGCCCTTTTGTCAAGTGATGCAAGTCATTCAAATTGAGTAGTACGATTTTTTCGCGTTAAACATAAACAATATCGCATTTAATCTAGACATGCATTTCCGCAAAGCAAAAAGAAGTTACAAAAATACCGAGAAACAAATTTATGCATTAATCTGGCTGAGCTGTTATGACCGGAAACTCTTGGTGGCGACGTTGGGTCGGATTTCGACGTGCGCCGGCTTCCCTTGTCTGAATGTTTCCCGGATAAGAAAGGATGTGCATTGCGTGCATTTCAATTCTGGAACACTTCAACGAAAACAACATTTATGAATACAATGTACATAAAAAAAGGCCTGTAAATGGTATCCCAAGCACGTTCCGTCTAACGAAGAATTGGACATCGAATCGAAATTCATTTGTGATTTGTTCACTACTTTTTAAAAAATTTATTTATTTATTTATATCCTGTTGTTCATATAAAGAATAATTCAAATAAATAATCAAATGAGGAATAATTAATATTCTAAAGTTAATTTGTAACATCAACATTTATTTTAACTTGAAATATATCTTTACATTAATACTAAACTGATATTTAAAATGCAATTAACAATTTTAGTTGCTAAAAGTTAATGAGAAATGATGCCTTCATTTTGCCCTTAGCGATAAATAACCAACAATTATAAGTGCACACATCATTTCGGTATTTCTACGAGCAAATGAAAAATGTTGCTGATGTTTACTTGTTTAACGACAGCATAAAATAAGGGAACGATAATATTATTATGTATCACATCTGATAGATTTTATACATTGGTGCAGTTTATGAAAATGTATAAGGCTCATCGTATGCAAAGGAACGTGTTTGTCTTTTCATGATGCTTGTTGTATTCAAGGGGTCATAGTGTGTTGCAACTAAAACGTAACTAAATTACGATCGAAACTTTTGATATAAGTTTATATGGTAACAAAGTTGTTGGTGCATTTTCGACATTAAGAATGTACGTGTTTATAGAGCGACCAATCCTTATGGGTGCGTTCTTTATGTATGCTTGCGATGAATTAAGTACTGTTATGCTGAAAAATTTTTATGTAAATAAAATATTGAGTTACATATATATTTTATTAAGGCGCCTAAAAGGAAGAAAAAAAAATGTTTACCACTGGTGTTCACCGAAATCTTGTAGAATATGTAAAATATGAAGTTAGTGATTTAAGTTAAAAAAGATGCAGATAAGATATATGAATGCCTACTTGGGATACTCATGTTGCCTTTAATTGATATTTTAAAAAAACTTTTAGTTGCTACGAGAGGCCATTCATAAACCATGTTCGCAAAAAAGTGAAAGGAAAATACATTTGAAGTAAATATGGAGAAAAAAAAGTATGCAAAAAGCTATCATATTTAATGGATAATTCATAATGAAAAATAAACCCTCGAACGAACCAATTTAAGTAAACTAATATACATTTATGTTAAAAAATCCAATGGGATCAATTGGGGAAAAAATTATCAGTGGGGTAAAAATAATTAGATTCATTTTTTACTACAAATTATTGTTAAAATATTAATTAAATCTCATGTTTTATTATGACAAAGATCCAATCTTTACATTACAAATGCAAAATATGTGTATCCAACATAATGGTTTTCCAACATTTTTTTTCATTTGTAAGGGTGATCATTTCTACCCCACTAGACCCTAATAAAAATTGATATACGCTGCTTTTAAATTTATTAATTCTAAAACAAGAGCATTGAAATTTACTATTAATTGGTGAAACCAGTTTTTAATGTTCTTAAATTTGAGATTATTCACTCATTGACATTTGTCTTTTCATAGAAAATATGAAAATAATTGAGCATGTTAATTATATGCAATAAATCGAATGGCTAAACATTATCTTGAGAACATTTTGCTTATTATGTTCTTATATTTAGTCTTCCAGCTGAATGGGGTAGAAAATAAAAGTGCAATAATTTTATGATATTATTTATGCATAACTTCTTGAACCAAGAATTATGATACTAAGATTAAAAGCATCTGTTTCACTGCTTTTCATTTTCGGAATATGTACGATGACGGTTGGAAACTGTTTATAGGCAACCCTCCATACTTTGAAATACAGTATTAATCATTATAAAAGGAGTTTTTAATTATATGTTTATATATACAACAATGTTAACGGTCATTTAGGTGATGTTAACATTGACAAGAAAACTTTTGAAAATATCTAGTTTATTGAACTTTATTTGAAACTATTAGACTTTATTTAAAATTAATTAGACCTTTTCCAATGGTGCATAATTTCGGACGTTTTATACATGCAAATAATTACAGTTAGCCATAAAAAAGAAGTTTATCATAAAATGTAAATCCATTCTCTCATTACAAAAAATTTAATAAAAATTTTTAAAAAATGGTCACTTTAGAATATTTAACAATTTTTCTTAAAAATATGAATTGTTGCTATTAGAATTTTTTGAAACATATTGAAAATCTTTGATAATAACTTAAATAAAATATTTTTTTAAAATAAATTTACTAATTTAGTTAAACATAAGTACTGATAGTTTATTCAAATCACAATTACTAGAACTGAAAAAGTATGCCAACCTGAGTAATTTAATACTCTTCCAAATTCTCTAAAAATAGATAACTGAAATATAAAATAATATTTTTAATGGAAAATCAAACTTTTATTTTTAAAACTATTGTTCTCATGAGCTTTGCAATTTTGTGTCAAACCAAAACTTAAGCTGCTATTTTGTAAAAAAAATTGAGCGCATGAAAAACTAATCTAAGATTCTTTTAATGACATAACAACTTAATTTTTCTTTTAAAAAACAACAATTATATGAAACATGTAAATAAATTAATCAATTTATAAAAACTGAGTAAGTTAAGAGAGTTTATTTAAATGTTTAAACCCAATTTTCTCTTATTACATTAAGCGTCATAGCTTTAAATAATTGCCAATTTAAATATTATTTAATTCATATTAATTTACAAATAATCCAGTTTATATTTACATCAAAGATATTCCTATGTACTTATTTCAAGATAATCGTGAATTATGGAAATATCTTCTAAACGGTTATAAATGATTGCCGATGTACCTACTTTCTGCAATTAACGGTAATTAAAGTGATACCATAAAGCGATTGTGCGTATACATGCAAAGATCGCACAAGAGAGCGACGTTTCAATACATGCGAATTGATGGTCGCAATCCGCTTCGCGTGAGCGTTTGTAACATCTGTCGCTCGTACTCGCGGATGGATTGCGGTAATTGCTTTAGCGTTAGAAAAGTCATAAGTTGCGAAAAAAAACTTGTCGCGCGGTCACGGAAAGAGGGCGATCATGAGCGTATAACCATGCACGATTGTGTCATGGATATTATAATCTTACATAATCGTGGTCGGTGGCATTTGTAAGCAGAATGCATGATCTGAGCGTGCGTCTGAACAAGTGCGACTACGCACAGTAATTTACCTCCAAATTGTACAAAGAAATTGCACATCATAACAACAGTAGTTTATTACATTTTATTTAGATATAATTAAATAACAAAAATATAAAAGTAAACTTTGATATAATTTTTTGGAATGAAATTTAAATATACTTTTACTTTAGTGATAATTAAAGTTCAAGGATGAAAAAAAAAATGTTGAGATCACAGCCCACTGTCTACAACAAAGACAAACGAGCTAAGTAGATTACTTTACATTATGCATAACAAAAGATAATACCTTGAGATTAGCTAGAATGATTTTGAGGCACAATCTGGCATCCTTTTTGGAGCTCATAAAATACAAATGTTCTAGAAAACTGATGTCCTTGGGCATTTTCATGCATCTTCAATGGTTGAACTGATGATTTTGTTCTCTTATGTTTCAACAGCGGAAAGAATGACATGCATGTTAATGAACAATCGTATCTCAGCACCGGAAACCATTTTATTGAGCTTCCGATTCTCCACCTGAAACAAAATCATGAATAAGTATAAGAAATTAAAAAAAATTGTCAATTTTAAAAAATAACAAAAATTGTAATAAATTCATCAATAGCTCAATCATCTATACAAAATTTTAACTTTAATAAACTAGCTTCGTTAGACATTTATTCTGTCTGTTTTATATAATAAAAAAATAATAATAATAATAAAATAGACTTTGTACAAATGTGTATGTTTGAATGTGTGAACCCTTTGTGACCCAATGTCCATTACAAGGGACATAATTTATAATAATATATAATTTATTATAATAATAATTTATAAATAATTTCAATATTGCTTTTTACATACTCATTTCTTTTTTGAAATTATAATTTATATTTTAAATTTAACATTTTAACTGTTAAACAAAAAATTGGTAAAATATTTGGAGTTTAAATATAATTTTTTCATAAAAGCTTCACTTAGATCCCAAAAAGAGCCACTTAGTAAATACAAAAGAGGTGCGACGCTTTTTTTCAAACCGTCATTATATTATTTGTTAATTGAAAAAAAGTTTTTGTTAACTAATAAGTAAATAGAAAACCATAGAAAAAAATTATTTTTTGTAAAAATAACTCCATAAAGCCTTAAAAAATAAAAATTGATTTTTTTCGTCACCCCTTAACTTTTTATGGAGTGAAGAAAATAATTTAAAAATTTGCAGAAATCATACTTTGTAATTGCAAAAAATATACAGAAAAAATGTTTATCATGGCCAGATTTAATTCGGGTCTCAAAGGGTTAAAGTACAAGTATAGTATTTATTTCATATAATTAAGCACATTATCCTCTCCAGGTTTGAAAAAGTTTAAATAAGATAAATAAACAGAAGAATTGTATCAAAAATGAGACGAATTGTAGCGGTTGCATTTTGTAGCCTTGCCGGATACACGCCTTTTGCATCTGTAACGAAGGACCTCACGCCACACATGTCGCCTTCGCGAGCAAAACATATAAAGCGGTCAAAATGTATGTCTTGGCGAGAAAAGAAAGACGACAACGTCGTATGCAACATTGAAATGCACGTGCTGTTTCGATGATTTATACTTCGTCAATTGCCGCCTGCAAAGCAGGATGTCGCACGTCTTCATTTTATGTTTGCTTCCACTGGTGTTGTATGCCGCTATGAGATGGAAGAATGTTTCTAATGTCACCTGCACTCGGACATTTTATACATTCTAAGTAGCGTGTCGACTTGACCAAAAATGCAAACACAATTTTTTACAAACATTAGTACACAATTTATCAAGTAAAATTTCAATAATTCTGAGTTTTTCACATATTTTTTCGTATATTCAAGTTATTATATATTCAATGTATCACCAAAAAATGTTGGTTTACAAAAATTTTATCGGCAATTGAAATGTTTAAGTTTGGATTTTCTCAAATGAAAGTAATTATTATTAGTTATTTGTTTATTAAATTAAAAGAATATATATTTTATAATATTAATTAGCTGAATTTATTTAAATATATGGACAATTTATTAATAACTTTTTAAGTTGAAGCAATTTGAATAAAATTCGCATTTCCATGGTAACAAAAGTTATATTATAGAGAGTGATGAACAAGACGTCAGTTTTTTTTACAGTTTTTCGGTTTTATATGTAGGGGAGAGTTGTCCAAAGTGACATAGAAAGGGTTTTGAGTACTTATAGAATTATTATCAGTAAATTTACATATGAAACTGTTGCTTATAAAGAAATCAAGTAATTTATAAAGTTTTTTTTGTCAACCAAGGTATTTCATTACGTTTTATAAAAAAAAATAATAATAATTTTAGCTTTCTTACTGTTTTATTAGAATAGGTCCAATATAAATACTCGAATATTTAAGTGAATCTTATTTCTTTTTTTGAAAAAGGTTTTGGGTTCATGCAACTATGATGTGCCAATGAGAAATCAATAATCATAATCATAATATGTTATAGATATGGATTTTTACATCAATTTTTTGAAAGTATTGTCAGAATGGAGTAAAGTGACATGGTTAAAATACTTAGTAAATATATCCTGATGTCGTCAGAATTTTATGAAACTGATAATTCAATTATAAGAATAAAATTCCTAGAACACAACAAAAAACCGATCTAATGCATAAAATTGACCCAGTGAAATTATGATCAGTGCAAATTATCTGAAAATGAATGATTCTTGTATTTGAAATATTAATAATATTTAATTAACATTTAATGATTTCATTAAAGTTTTTCTTTGGCTTACTTGACATAACTAATGCTGACATAATAAATTAAGAGCCGGCGGAACTAAAATTAGAAAGAGACAAAATAGCGAAGAAAAACATGATAGCCTATAGGTTGTCCTTTTTCCTTTTCGCTTTTTTTGTTTTTCCATCTCTGTCTAACAAATTTTACTTTCGCCGGCCCTTAAGAATGAAATCTCACAAAAATTTTCCGATTTCGCCATTCTTCAAAATTTACGCGTAGTTTTTCATTTTATTGTATAAATCAGCTATGCATTAAATAATTTTAACTGACAGTCCAATTATTAAAAAAAATTAAAATTAATAATGATTTCAGACTTTTCCTTTCTTCAAGTAAGTTTCCGTTAGTTTCAGTTTTAAACAAATCACAAAGAAAAATTTGGTGTTTTTCAAAAGGATTGCCTATAAGGACATACATTTCTACATTTGGAATACGGATGCAAATAAACATAATTTGCTTTATCTTTCATACAAGTTTAAATTATACATCCCGTGTTACCCGTATACAAAAATGAACGGTTTTCAAAATATCACATTAAAAAAACGGTGAAAATATCCGTTTTTGCATTTTATAATAAAATGTTACTTTCAAATTTTACAAGCAAAACTCATTGCTACTTTAAATTCTACATAAGCACAAAGACATTACAAAAATTTTGTTATTATATAAGCTTAAAGATAATTTCATAACATTAGCTAAAGTTTCTTTTGTTTATGTAACAACATTATTTCAATTTTTAAAATTTTTAAAATTTAATAATTAAGGTGTTTTAAATGTCAAAAATTGTTGAATGCATTAAAAATAATAAGTCATAATCATACATAAATGTTTTACACAATTTTAACTCACCTGAACACTATCTATTTACGGATTGTAGTTTTCATTGAATCATTTTTTTTCATCCGTCGTTAGAGTTTCTACCCTTAGAAAATCGCTTCGCTCGCTTTTGTGTGACAGAGAAAGACAGTAAATACCCTAAGATCATAAAATGATTTATTTTTCAAAGACAGTACTACTATATAGAAGTACGTAAGAATATTGAAAACAGCAAAGTTCAAATATTTCTAAAATGACAAAAAGTTATTGGAACTGCGCTAATTTTGTAAAAAAACATATTACACCCGCTTTCACGCATCAGTGTATACGGAGGGAGCGGGAGGACATATAACACTAGACAATACAGTTGAGAAGTAATTCGTAGAAAAAAGGGTAGGGACGGAAAAATAAGTACGGATTGTGATCCAAATTGTCAGAAAAACTGCTCCTGCATTTGCATTCTGCCAAGGAAACCACAAAAACCACTACCTAACAAAATGACCGGCAGCGAGATTTGAACTCGCTTCCTCCCGAATACTAACTTAATCCACTAACGCACTATACCACGGTAGCTCGGTTGCTAAATTTTTATACGTTTTGAAAAAACCTTTCTTTAATGTATTTGCCTATCATAAAATTACAGTTTCATTATTATAAAATGACCCATAACTGGTTTCTTAATTTCCCAAATTTATCCCTAAATTATCCCAAAATGAACACAGAAGGACTTCAAAATGATTCCAGAGCAACATCTAAATTACACTTACATATGGTTCTAAAAAGACTCCAGAGAGTACTCAGAAAAAATTCAAAAAGGCTTCGAGATAATCCCAAAGTGATCTCTAAATAATCCCAAAAAGACCCCAGAAACCTCAAAACTGACTTCAAAATAATTCGTAAATGGTTCCAAAATGATCCCGAAAAAATGTAAGGTTCTAGATTATCCTGCATAATCCTAAAATGACTTTAGAGAGAACTTATAAAGTCTCCAGAAAGACCCCAAATTAAGACCAGAATGATGCCAGAAAGAGCTCTAAATATTTTTAAAATGATCCCTAATTAATCCTAGAATGATATCAAAAAAACTTCAGAATGACCTTAAAATGAATTTTACATCATTTTAAAAAGACCTGAAAATGAACTCTAAATAGTTTCAAAATAACCTATAATTGACCCTAATGCGACAGCAGAAAGACTTCAAAAAGATCTCTGAAAGACCTCAGGATGACCCCAAAATGAATCAAAAAAGACTGAAGAGAAACCTTGGAAAGACTTCAAAGTGTCTCTAAAAGTCATGTAATTTAGTTCATTAGTTTTTATGTGATAGAATGAAAAACATACAAACACAATTTTAAATTTTTTAGCGATTTCATCCATGTTTATGCATGAATTTGTAATACATGAACCATGCATGTTCACCATGTATGATGTAGACGCATATTATACAAATCCCCTACATGAGATTTGTTTACATGATCGTAATATGCATTTTGAAATTACACATGAGTCAGGCATGGACTACCTGTGAAAAAATATTTACCGGTCTCATGCATGATACACGTATGGAAACAACATGTATGGTCCATATATATTTGTCATACATGAACTAATCGCATCTCATGTAAAATCCATACATTTGTTTACATAAAACATACATGAATAATTCATGTATGGAATTTTACATGGTTCATACATGTATAAAAAAATCATGCATGGACCATGAATAACTATCATCATGTATGGGCCATGTATGACTTGAAGGGTTAGACTGAGAACCGAACTCGAGACTCCGAGGTGTTAAGCTAGAGCTCCAATACCTGAACTACAGAAACTTATAATAATAAATGTGAAAATCATACACATAATCTATAAGCCATTTCCATGTATGGATGCCATTACATGAACCGTATATATCATGCATGGTACATGTAAAAATATCGTCCATACACGGTCCATATTAAAATGCCATACATGCATGGCATTAACATACATGCATATTCCGAACATGCATGGTTCATGTATTTCAAATTCATACATGAATAATGCATGAAATCGCTAAAAATATTTCACGGGATTTTTTTTAAGGGGCTGAGTAAATCATCATGCCACCTGAAGTACGCGGTGCTCTAGGTAGTGTAGGATTCAAACTGTCTAAACCGTCACTGACATGTTTATGCCACCCCAAAACTATTTATTGCATTATTTCAGGGTGGCTTATCCAAACTGCGCGCAACACACATGCTAATAACAATTAGGTCATTATCAACATAAAAACTAAAGTTAAATAGACATTACAAATAATTGAAGGTACGTTACAAATAAATTAAGAGATGTTACTTACTCTTGTCTAATGGTACGACAATCAACTGTTTTGGACAACAACACTTCGTGAACAAAAGTCGACACAGATAACCAATTCCCCTTGGAAACCAACAGCTTACCGATGATGGTTTCCGGTATCAGAATGCCAAACTCATGCTCAACTCCCTGATGCACCTCTCTCCACCTTTGATAGTGGAAAAAGGTGTGTTCAGCGTCATCTACTACACTTATACAGTACATGCACTCCACACTTTCTGTCTTGCCTGTAAAAGCATCATGCCCACAACCCATGTTTAAAAGCATCTCCGGTTTCAAAGCAGCAACAACTTTGAGTGCCTCAGATGGTATTCCACCTGGACCTGGCGCCTTTCTATTACGCATCGTGCGTATAGCATTCGTCAGTTCACGCGCAGTGACGAGCGGGAGCTTACTGTCACCTTGTGTTGTTGCTGCCGCTTCTTTTTCTGATTGTGTCGGAAAGAGATTATCTATAATATTTCCTATGGTTTCGGGATCACACACACCACGTGTTTTGGTTTAAGTAAACTACTATAATCGATTTTGTATCACCGCCCCCATAGGTCATTATTTACATCGTTTTCTAGAGCTCTCCAGCATTGACATCTACTACGAGAGATTTCCTTTTTCAAGGCTCTTTCCGCAGCTATGTACGCCAATGCTGGAAGTTCGCGTTCTATTTCCACATTTTGGCAAGTAACACGTCGCCTGCATTGCAAGCAGTGGCGTCTCAATGTCGCAATCTCGTCGGTCCACCAGTAAACATTAAGGCATCATATGCTTTCTTTATCACGCTCATTGTTTCTGTTATCACGGACTCAGCCGATCGTCTGTCTACAGGACCTTTGAAGGTCTTACAGTCCCTCGAGCCCAAAATATGGTCTCCTTTCTCTCCGACAGAGAGACAGAGAACGCATTTTGGGCAACCTTGACTTGTGCCCTTCCTTGCCGCATTTGAAGTATAGCTTAATGCGACCAGATCCTTTGCATCCTGCGGAGAAGTGTCCGAAGCCCAAGCACTTGTAACAGCGTCGGACCTCAATCCTTCTACGCACTCTGCAGTTGACCCAGCCGTGAGCATTCAAGCCACTCAAAATCGATCCACTTAGTTCTCGTTGTTCTGTTTTGAGGTTAGCCACCTTATCATGAGCCTCAGCTAACTTCAAGAGCACAGTTTTAATCAACATGGAGATACTCTTGAACGATCGTCGCAAAGGTCATGCTCTCGAAGAATGAATACTCCTCACGGAGTTTATCCTCTCGCTCCAACGAGCGATTCTGGTGTCAGCACCACCAGAGACGCCGAGGAAAGCAAGATCTCTGCCGGAATCGGTGTTTGTTGTTCCGGTGATTTGACTCAGCAGAGCTTTCACGTAGGGGCCCAATACAGGCCTACTTCCCTCTCCTTCAATGCCACTTGTCGCTAAAGGTGCTGAGGTGGCTAAGTGAGCTGCCACCTCAGGACCGTGAGGTACTTCTACATGAGATACTGGATGACTCTCCCCAGAATTCTTGAGGCCGGACGTCCTTAGATTGTGGATAGACCGGTCTCTCGCCAGGTTTACCACTGAGGTACTACTGATTTGTCCAGCCATTTCAAAAGTCTTTTCTTGAGGAACCTCTTTGTCTGGCTACGCTGTTTTGACCTGTCCAGCATGGTTGTACTTAATGGTAGTCGAAACTACCTCCGGCATAGTTCTCTACTTCCTCATAGCTCACAAGCCTCCTCCCCCCC
>JABFPM010004671.1:0-12295 GCA_022817325.1 Idris sp. 1 HC-2018 | reverse complement strand
AATAAATCACTTATACATTTTTTTCTCGTTTGTCTATTTATTTGTGTAACCGGACTCATTCATCACAATATCTATCAATTAAAATTAAAGGACCCGATAAAGAAATTAAATAAAAGTATCATTTTAGTGTTCGGTAAATAAAAGAATGCAATTTTACGTAAGCGAAATGTTACATAACTGTCAAAAAGTTTACGTAACAACAAAATCTACCTAAGGTCTTTATGCTTATGTAAAATTCAAAATAGCAATGGATTCGCCTTTAATTTTTAATTATTAAAAAACATTGTTTTTTAATTTGTTTTGCCATTATTAATTAAATGTAACTTCGATACTTTTTACCGAAGTTCTTTTTTTTGGTTTCATTATTAATGAGAAAATTTTTTTAATAACATTGTTCTAAGATTTTTATATTGTTAATTATTAAATTAATAATATATTATCTAACATTATTATTACATTTTTATAATTAAATTTGATTCTAATTATTATTTTACTTCATTCTGATTGTCAAATGACATCTGTAAATTAATGTTCATTTAGCCATTTTTGTATTACTTTACGAGAATACATACATTATAAAAAAAACGTTTAATTTATTTGGAACTGAAAATGTATTATTTATAAATCTTTTTGATAAGTTTAATATTTATGGTGCTGCCTTTAAATGTATTTTTACTCATGAAACATTTCATAATTTTTTCTTAACATATTAACGACAAAATATATATTGTTGCTAAAAATAGTATTAATAATTAATCTTTATAGAAGCATTAAAAAAATTATAACAATTTAAGAACTCTGGAAAATAGGAAAGTTTGAAAATGTTGGAAAAATGAAAAATTTTGATAAATTTGAAATTTACAGAAAATTTTTTATAAATATGATTATTTTTTCTTTCATAATTGTCGCATTGTTTTTAAAATCAGAAAATGCTATTGTGAGTCGGAACCGCGTCGGAACCAGTTAAGGTAACTGACCAGAAAAATAAAATTTATATTATTGTTTTTCGTTTTTCTTATTTTGTTGAACCATTGTTAACTAAGCTTAAGTCTGAGGTTGTAAGGTTGGTACACAGCACTTTTGGCGCCCCACACATTTAAGGTGGTCATGCACAAGCTCAGTTTAATTACTTATAATAAATATACAGTTTAGTAATTTTAAAGTGTTCCGTTATTGATCAAGTATCGCGGAAGCGATACGACGAGGCAAGGTATAGACAAAGACAGACGATGATGCGACGCGACTACTACTATACGCGAACTTTGCCTTTTTTATATATTTCCCTTAGCCCAAACTCAGTACATATAGTACATTTTTAAAAAAAGCTGATTATAAAGAATAAGAAATATAAAATGTATAAATAATTCCTACAATTTTTCAAGTAACTTTTTGGTAAGGAAATTTAATTAAAGAAATTAAATATTTAAAAATGTATAAAATTATTTATTATTTATTCATGTAAAATTGTCAAAATTATAATATATATTTAATACAGAACATATCAATCATATATTATACAAAAATGAATTCTCGTTAAGATTTATCATGAGACATTATTTGTAGTGTCTCATGAAAGTGTCTCAATTCTTAAAAAGTGGCTCAACTTAAGACACGAAAGATGTCTCAATTAAGTGTCTTCTGAAAACTGACACACTAAAGGTGAGACATTTTGATTAAGATACTCTCCAGATTTGAGACACTTTATGCAGTGAGACACCTAAAAGTTAGATACTATTGTAATTTGAGACACTTCATTTTGTATAAATTGTTTGCCTATTTTTGTTTTTCAAGGTTGAAATGTAATTTTTCTGCTTTATTAAAATTTTTAAAGTTTTTATAGATTTTTTGTATATTTATTCCAAATGGATATTCTATTTTTTTAAAAAAATGTATTACTTATAAAATCTAAAGGTTGATTCATTGCTATTTTTGTTGATTATTAAGCTTTATGTCGCTTGAAATAAGCATTATTTCTCTCGAAGTAAGTAAACAAAAATAGCAATGAATACATCTTAAGACATTCCAAAAATAGCCTTCTTATGATAAGTGAAGTAAAAAACTTAGTATCAATTGTGCGTAAAAGTGTTAGAAGACTTTACGTAACAAACGAAAATTCACTTATGTAAAGATCTTGATGAATAGCTTTTATAGAATTTTTTTTTGCATACATCAAGTTTTACACTTTGTAAGTATTTATACATTTATAAGAATTATATTTTGAAAAAATTTCACAATCCCAAGTCCAAATTGTTACGTTTTTGACATGTTTCTTTAGGTTATACAGAAACATTTTCTTTTTTAATTTATAAGCACAGAGTTAAAGTGCAATTAAAAAATTAATAAACATTTCTTTCAACTTGAACAAATAAAATAAGCACGATTCAAATAATACACAATTAATATGTAAACTAATAAAAATTATCAATATCTATGTCTACGTTTTGAGGTCATAGACGTAATACATTTTGTAATTGAAAATATATATATTTAAAAAATACTTTAATACTTCTGGATGAACGCACAGTATTTTGATGTAATAAAATATATGCGCATGCAATAAAATCTAATTATATATTAAAAACTACATAAATAATTGGAAGACTTTCAAAATATTAAATCTTTGACATTAGAACAGAAAAGCTATCAAAGACCTAATATTTACCTCTGTTTTTACATTTAAATATTAATTTAAAGTTATGTGCATGTAATTTATCACTGTTTGACTTTATATTATTCATTTTAAAGTAATAATAAATGATAATTATTATAAAACTAAGATGTGCTAAACTTTTTTTTTCAAAAATTTGGCAAGTTAAAGGTTCTAGAGAATTGCTTATATTAATAAAACGATATTATTTTTCTAACAAGTGTGAATAGTCAAGTAAATTTGAATATACATCAGACTGTTTTCATTTGAATCAAAATAATAAGATGAAACCGAGATGATAATTTCATATATACTAAACATAAATATACTATGTTTTAACATACATACATATAGATACAATGTACACACTGTAAACTCTCGTAAATGTAACATAAATAATGTCCCATTTAAACTACAATGTAAACGTGTATGCAGTAATAACTTCCAGGCAAGTTTTACTTATAATAAGTATATTATAAACTTCGTTTGTTGATCTAGATACTCGAAAAATGTTTTACTCAGTTTTATTGAAAATTATTGATTTATAAAGTTTGGCTTTCAATTTATATACATTTGGTATAATTCAATATAAATTTCATGTAATGGGAACAAAACAATTTTTATTTTAAATTTAGTTTACGAATAAATAGATTTAGTTTATGATTAAATGTTTTATAAATAACCAAGTATAAGGTTTCATACATTTTCAAATTGTTTACAGTTTTAGAATGAAATAAAAACTAATAAAATAAAATTATTTTTTGAATTCGCTATCATTTGTCAATTAGTGTTACAAAAAAAATGGAATCGTGACCTGAGATGTTAATTTAATATATTTAAAAAGGCAATATGCTGTACAATTTTTAAATCAAACTAGGGATGCCCAGAATCGATTCGATTATTTGAGAATCGATTATTTCGTTAAAAAAACGATCGATTTTTCAGCGATTTTTACCAATTCGATTAATCAATGCATCGATTTTTTTTTCAAAAAATCGAATGATTATTTTTAAAAATAAAAAATGCTGTGGAAATTTATAATTTTGTTTTGTTAATGTATTGGCAACAGATTGCAGGTAACAAACAGCTGAAATATAAACGCTGCAATGTTTTGACTGGTTGTTGCAATATCAGTTTTTGAATCTAGCCAATCATAACTACTTTCAATGAATCAAACAAAGATGAAAAACTTTATTATTTGAAGTTTAGGAACACTAAATGAGCTAAAAATGTAATGTGAACTTGTGTGAGGATGTTTTCAAGTTGAAACCCAAGAAAATGATTTGAATTTTGTCTTATATTTAGAAACGATTAGTTATTGTAGAAAACATTTTGTTTTATTCTTTTAGTAATAAGATTGTTAATGGGTGGATGACTTACTCAAGATTTTGTCGATAATTTTTTTATAGGTAAGTAAAATACATTTTAAAATTGTATTATTTACTTTCATAGATGATGACCTTCAGTTTGTTTTTATTCAGTTTTATGAAATTTAATGTATAATTCTAGATTTCAATCCCAATAATATATTCATAATTGAAATATTATCACTATTTTTATAAATTTTAATTAAAGGCAAAGCATATATTGTAATAAATATAAATTAAATAAACAATTAATATTTTTTTTTTTAGAAATTTATTTCAATAATGGAGAACTCAAAAGAAAAAAAGGATTATATACGTAAATTTTTCAACAAAATAGATGGAGCCAATTCTATTTGCAAAATATGTGGTACCAATGTAAAAAATTGTGGAAATACCACAAATCTTAGAAATCATTTGACTAGAAAACACCCTAATTACTTAAATGATGAACCTCCTAAGAAAAAATTGAAAGTAAATGAGTCTTGCGAGAATTCTAATCTAAATTGTGGTACATCTTCTTCAAAAAGTGGATGTCTTCAACGTGATATTTTAAACGAGTCTTCAAATCTAAAAGCATCCTTTTTTCAAAGTCCTAAGACTTCAACTGCAACAATTGATGGAGCATTTAATCGTATGAAGTCATTCGACGGTAATATTTTATTATCTAATTTTTCTACATTGTTTTAATTTTATTTCTATCTGGTTTTTATTATATTGAAATCTATTAAAAACAGTACAAAAAAATTTACAATAGCTAAATTTTATTTTAATAATGTTAATTAAAATTTTAGAATATATTTACAGTCTTTTAATATCTCTGAACTTGTTATACTTAAACTAATATTAAAATCGATATTTTTTAACATTTATGTTACTGACAAACTAATAATAATTAATATCATATAAATAAATAAATAAGTAAATAAATAATTACAATTTTTCAGATAATGGGCCTTCTACATTGAAAGTGAATAATGCTTTAGCTTATTTTATTGCAAATGCTGGCTTACCATTATCTATTGTGGAAACTGATGGATTTAAAGAGTTTACTAAATCATTACAACCTTTGTATAAGCCTCCATCCAGATCAACTATAACCAGACGTGTTGATGACAAATACGACATAATAAAAATTAAAATCATTGAGGAATTAAAAAATGTAGATTCGCTTGTCTTTACCACGGATATATGGACAGATCCTCTCAAAATTCAAAGTTATTTAGGACTTACAGTTCATTACATTAACGACGATTTAGAACTGAAATCTTATAATTTAGGCACAACAGCATTATCGACAAGACACACTGCTGCCAATATATCTTCAGTTTTAGCTTCTACATTAAATGAATGGGAAATTGATCGCGAAAAAGTATTTGTTTTAAGTACCGACAACGCTGCAAACATAAAAAAAGCAGTAGTAGACGAGTTTGGTCTAAGATGTCATTTGCCATGTTATGCTCATACGCTCAATCTCGTAGCTGACGATTCTATTAAGTTGACACCAGAATTTAATGTTATTTTAACTAAAGTTAAAGCAATTGTAACCTTTTTTAAACAAAGCATTAATGCAGCTGATGCTTTACGAGATGCTCAGGAAAAAGATGGTGTTAAAGAAGGGTGTATTAAAAATTTGATACAGAGTGTCGATACACGTTGGAATTCGTCCTTTTATCTCTTGGAAAGATTTGTGGAATTATCGGCATATGTAGCTACTATTTTGTACAAATTCAAAAGTAATTTAATGTTATCCCATGACGAAATGGAGGAAGTTAGTGAATTAATTTCTGTTTTGAAACCTCTGGAGCAAGCTACAGTTGATATTTCTGCGGAAAAATACGTATGTGGAAGTAAAATCATACCGTTAACATTCCTTTTATTTGAAGAAATGGAAGATTTAATTCCTAAGACTGTTGTAAGTAATAAACTGAAAGACAATATACTGGCTCAGCTGAAAAAAAGATTTCGATCAGTCGAATGGAATGTGGAAAAAAATCATATTCTGTCTATAGCAACATTACTTGACCCACGTTTTAAGAAAATTTATTTTGTTAGTGCGCTCTCAGCTTCTACTGCTATTCATAAATTAGCTGAAATGATTAAAGGTAAATAAAATCAGTTTTAATTATAAAATAAAGAATAAGAAAATTAAATAGAGAATTAGATGTCTTTAATAACAAATAAGATCTTATAAATAATAACAAAAACAATAATAATCAAAGACATTTGTTACATAAAAATAAATTTAATTAAATTCATTGCGATGGATAATGCTCCATTGCTTATATCTTTAATTTTATTGAAAGTTTTAGTTTAATTATTTAAAAATATTAATTTAAAATTGAAGATTTTCATATTTATAAATTATTTAATTTATGAATTAACAGATTCTTCGAACGACACTGGTGATGATGAAGTTCCAAGTACATTACAATCTTCTAAACCAAAGAAAAGCGATTTGTGGGCACGTCACGATAAAATTGCTGCAAAACATTCTCAGTCGACGAAAAATGAAGAACTAGGAGGTTTACCGATGGAACTTCGTTTATATTTAAACGAAGATGTTATAAGCAGATTTAGTGATCCTTTACCTTATTGGAAATCTCGAAAATTTACTTACCCAAATTTATTTAAAATTGCGAAGAAATTTTTAGCTGTAACGGGAACGTCAGTGCCGGCAGAAAGATTATTCAGTAAAGCTGGAAATACCTTAACGAAAAAAAGATCACGCTTGACAAAAAAAAGATTATCTGAACTTATATTTTTAAGCTCCGTTGATAAAGAAAACTGGGAATTGTAAATTTTCATTTTATATATGAAGACTTTCATATAAGTTAAAGTTAAAATTCTTAAGTATTTATTATTAATTAAAAAATTATATAAATAAATTATATTAAACACAAAATTGAATTTAAAAGCAACTAATTTATTGATTAATCCTTTTCTTTAATAATTTTGTTTTAAATGTAAATCGATTTTTGAGAATCGAGTTTTTTAAAGCGATAAATCGATTTTTAAAAATCGAGGGTAAGAAAAAATCGATTATGAGAATCGATTCGATTCTCAAGGATATTGGACATCTCTAGACTAGTTATAATTTTAAGAGTGGTGTTTTTCTTCACTTTATTGTGGACAATTTTATGAATATGGTTCTAACTCACATTTTATCACTTCTTTTGCATTTATTTGATGAAAGAATTGTTCTTGTAAGCTATATTCATTGGTAATTACTTGCAAAACATATTTTTCATGCAATTTTCAATTTTAGCATCGAAATTTACAACTAAGTAATTTCACAAAAACCATCAAAATTAATAACTTGAATAGAATTTGGTTTACATAGTCATTTTCTACATAAAAAATACATAAGAAACAATAATTAAAATCCCTTATTTTAACTTCCTTCGTATAGCTGAAAATTCACCGGAACCTCCCCTTAAAAAAATAAATTTTTAAAAAAATTTTAAACATTTGCTTTTTAAAAAAATTATAAACGTTTGCTTTTTTAAAATTTATTATGCAAATTATAATTGTTCGTGATTTAATTAATTTTTAAATGTAAAAACAATTTTATGATTAGAATTATATAAGTAAATTATTTTTATTAAATTTATTTTAAACATTTTTTTACAGGTATTTCAAAAAAAGTAATTACTACTATAAGCGAAAAAACCGATCTCAGTGGCGTCTTAGAAACTGATAACCGAGGAAAACACTTGAACAGACCTTACCGGATCCCAGATGAAATTACAAACAGTGTTCACGAGCACATTCAGTCATTCACCACGATTGAAAGTCATTTTTGCAGGAAAGGCACCACTAGACAGTATTTAGATTCTGATCTGAGTATCACTAAAATGCACAAGCTGTACTTAACTTGGTGCAATGACCGTGGATTAGTAAATAAGGCAACTTATTTCTGTTATGCTAAGATATTCACTTCGGAATATAAGATCTTTTTTCATGTTCCATAAAAAGATATGTGTGATGACTGTGAAGCATACAGCAACATGAATGCAGAACAACAAAAAGAAGCTGAAGCGAATTATCAATCACATATTTTGAGTAAAGATCTTGTCAGAAATTTGATAACAGCAGATAAAGAAAAGGCGCAGGAAAATAACAAAATTTGCGTTTATAACGTAGACTTGCAGCAGGTTATGCTTTTACCGCACTCGAAAAAATCTTGTCTTTATTACAAGAGGAAACTTAGCGTTTATAATCTAACAATTTATGACATGGCTTCAAAGCAAGGTTATTGTAACGTATGGGACGAGACGACTGCAAAAAGAGGTGGTAACGAGGTCGGAAGTATACTTTGGCAGTTTTTGCAAACCCACCATACTGAGAAGAAAGAGATTATTATTTACTCGGATAACTGCGGAGGCCAGAATAAAAATAGGTTCTTATTTTCGATGTACCTGAAAGCCGCCATGGAACTCCAAATTCCGATATCTCACAAGTATGTATTAATTAAAAGCTACAATTTATTTTCATTTTTTTATAAATATTTTAAAATTACTTTATTACATAATTTTAATTTTTTTATAGATTTCTCGTTAAGGATCACACACAATCGGACGGAGATGTGATGCACAGCTGCATTGAAAAACGTTGCAGAAATAAAAAAATTTATACAAAAAGCCAGTGGTGTGGTTTGATAAAAGAAGCTGCGATTAGAAAACCATATGAAGTAAAAGTTTTTGAACAAAATGATTTCATTGATTTTCATGAATTGGCAGACAATCAGAAATGGGAAAAATTTAGAATTTCTGAGGTTCAAGAAATACATTTCGATCCGTCAACTAAACAAGTGTCTGTCAAATATGAAGCTAGTGAACCACGAGCTGCAGTTGATATTAACAAGGAAGTAAACAAAAAAAAGTAGATTAGGAATCTATAGTTCTTTCTCCTGCTTACAACGAGAAATTGCCGTTAGATGGCAAGAAGATAAAGGATTTGAAGGATCTTTGCCAAGATCTTACTATTCCCGAAGAACACTGGCCATATTATGATCAGTTATTCGAATGAATAATTTTTTTTTTACAAAATCCAGTAAAAGTTTATTATTTATCTAAGAAAAATATTTATAAAATAAATATTTAATTATTACTATTTGAAAATTGTGATTAATATTTATTTTTCCATTTATAAGTGCAATATCAAAAAAAAAATTATTTAGTAGAAAAACAAATTGTAATTAAAATTGAATCAATCATAATTTATGAATATATCACTATAATTTATTAATTTATTATTTCAATTTATAATATAACTGATGAACAGTTTTCCTTCATGGGTTAAGTTTTTGTCTGTAAAACGATGTATCTAGCATAATAGAAAATTCAAATAAAAGTTCAAATCATTGACTATAAAAATGAGTATTTATTACATAAATGACCTGAAACAAATTGAGTTTTAGATGTATTATTTTTTTTAACAATAACTAATTTAAAGTTTTTTTTTTAATTTATTAAATTGTATTTAATTTTATACTAGATTTTACTTTTTATAAATCCATTGTTTGATTTTTACTGTCTATCATAAAAAATTCTTTCGACATTTTCATTTGTAAAAATTTTCTTTTTACTTATTAATTTAAATTGTTATTTTAGTTTTTTTTATTGTAATTGTTGCCAACAGAGATTTTACATAAATACATAACTCTTCGTAAAAAAAATTTTAATTGTATACAATACAAAATAATTAAAATCAAATAATATAAATAATAATTGATAAAAAATTATTGCTTATAATAAATAGTACAAAATTTATGTGACATATATGGGTCCATTTATGTGTCATGTATGCCGCATAAATGTATCCATAAATGGCCCATTTATGTATCTGAATTAATAAATGTGCCATATATGTTCCATAAATGCGCCATAAATGTCCTATAAATGGAGCCATATATGAATTTTTACTTAAGTATTTTGGAGATTTCCTCGTTTAAAAAATGTATACCCGTACCACTGAATAATATGATTTGCATCAATATAAAAATTCTGCTTTTTGAAATCTGTGTGTAACGGTCTGGATGGACACCATCAACGTACAAAGAGAAGAAATTAATGTTGTGATGATGAAAGTTGCATGGATTTAAAGAATAATCACCGTTATAAGCTTTATTATTAACGAATCCAATAATTATCCTACATTGTCAAGTGTTTCACTATGAACACCACTGTGAATAGTCATTGTTTTCACTTCCACACGTGTAAGTGGATATTTAGCAGTTGTTTTGTTAAAGCTTTAGCATGAGCTAATAAAACATCAGGACATATTTTAACACGTCGTAACTCTTATCAGATGTTAAACCAGATTGATACATTTTTACAATTTTACCGTAATTATATCCCAATCTACTCATAAGAGTATCAAGTTTTTCTTCTGTTTTTCTTTTAAATTTTTCTCCACTCTTTCTAAATTGTGATTTGAATACCTCTTTTAACGGTGTATCATTTATAGCTACGTCATTTGCTATATTAGCACCAGTTCGTAATGCCTCTCTACCTAATGTCTTAAAACCTTGTTTCACAAACAGTAAGACCCGTCTAAATAGACCAGGAAGAAAACTACCAATTCCATGATCTCTTTGATATGGTATTCCAATTTATTTATTCTACCTGGAGTATTTATTTGATGTTCGAGGTGACTATCAATTTGATTAATAAAATAATCATCATAATAACAATAAATTTTTGCTAGTCAATTCGTTTGAAGTGTAACGTAATCGTCGAAATTCCAAACTTAAATGGTATAAGTTTACCCATATGGTCTCTTATATCTATATCAATTGTTTGAACATTTTTACGGAGCACAGATATATAACGCGGTGACGATAAAGTGTTTGTCTTTATTCGGCCAAAGTCTACTGGTACTATGTAAAGAAGTTGTGTTTCAACATCACCAACAATTTTTTTTTTTTTTTTTAAAGGGACTGAGAAAAGCATCATGCCACTTGAAGTGCGCGTACTTCAAGCCGCGTGGGACTCTAACCACAATAAAAACTCATGCCCCCATGTCACAAACAATTTAGCGCTACCCCGGAACCGCTTATCGCATTACTTCGGGATGGCTTGTCCAATCTTCGCGCAACACACATGTAAAAAGACATACCCTCAGACATAAAGTCATGGTCAATTAAGGACATCACAAAAATAAATTAGGGCTGAACAAACACTGAACTATGATCCAATCGCATTGCAGTTGATCTTTTTAGACAAGAGAACACTGTGAACAAAGGTCGACACGATTACCCAATTCTCCTCAGAAACCAACATCTTGGAGATGATGGTTTCTAGAATCAGTTCCCCTAGCATACACTCAACCATTTGACGAACCTCTTCCCACCTTTGACAGTGGAAAAAAGTGTGCTCGGCATCATCGATTTCATTCTCACAATATGCGATGCAGGTATTTCATAAAAATCTCCTGGCTTCCTTTTTTGCGTCGGACTTACTCACACCGATTACGCGTTCGTACACACTTTTTCTCTCTGTGGCGAGCAGATCGATAGGTATCACACCGGCAATCACCAAAGTGGCCGGTTCTGAAACCGTCCGGTACGAACAGACTATGCGCAAAGCGCAGGTTCTCTGTACAGCTGCCATGCCATGTCTGTAGAACTTGATTCTCAGTGCATCGGCACCATATAAGACCTCAGTACCATATAAGATAATCGAGTGCACAGTCGACATTAGCAGCCTTCTTTTACTCTGTCTCGCACCGGACATGTTTGATATCAATCTGCTCAACACAGTTGTCACAGGCGCTGCTTTGGCAGAAACAGCCTCACAATGTGAGAAGAACGTCAACTTAATGTCGAGCGTTATTCCCACTTGATTTTCTGCTTTGTCATAATTACATCACCCACCACAGACATCGGGAAGAGTGTTTCAATCCACTTTCTTGACAACGATCACCGTTTTCTGAATGACTATCTGGAGGCTGTGTTCATTCAGCCAACCATTCGCGCGTCTCATCACCTGGTTTTAATTGCGCTAGTTCGGTATTTCGAGCTGTGATGACTACAACAACGTCATCTGCATATGTAACAAGAAATGCAGATGACATTGAGTCTGCTGGAATATCTAGCTCGAGAATACCGTTGTACATTGCGTTCTACAAATCAGGTCCCAAGTTTGAGCCCTGTGCTGCGCCAGCAATTACAGGTCGCTCTCTAGGGCCTATTGTGGTGTCGTATGTCAGAACTCGCTCACTCAGATCATACGCATAAGGTATTCCGGGACATGAAAACGGTGCTCCAAGACATCGGCCC
>JABFPM010004670.1:0-12296 GCA_022817325.1 Idris sp. 1 HC-2018 | reverse complement strand
ATCAAACTTGAAGAAAGTTTAAGCAAATCGATATAAAATAGAAAATACACCGATTAGGCACAAAATAAATCACTTTAATGTTTAAACATTCTTGCGAGACGAATTTTAATAATCACCTCCTTTTCATCTTGTTTAATTCGCAAAGTTCCATGATTTTTACTAATAGAATTATCATTCAACAAAACTATATCAGTTTTTTTTCTTCCAACGGTAACAGGTTGGTCCCCTCTGATATAATATATATTCCCTATAAAACATTTCAATTATTATTAAACAAATATTTATAAAATAAGTTTATACAATTTTATGAAAAAATAAAAATTTACATGTGCAAATAAATTTAATAAGAAAGAAAGAAATCAAGATTCTGAAGGTCAAAAAATTATATTCGAGGATAACCTCAAATCCTTGAAATCCTGTACCTCAGAAAGCAAAACAAAAGAGAAAATATACAAATTGTCATGTCAACAAATTATCCCTTACCTGCGTCATTTTTTAAAAGCCACATTTTCTTAATTAAGCGATTCTTTTGTTTATACAACGAATAATTAATTTTCAAACATAGATAATAAAACACACGAACATATTTTAACGAGAATAAGTTAACTTATTATTTCCAATAAATATTATAAACAAAAACACATAAGAATAAATAATGAATTCAGTTTGTCACATTAAAAAAAGTTTGACAAATTCGCATTATAAAAACTAAATTCTATGCCTAGACACAGGCAACTTTCATAACTAACTGTTATACCGGAAAAAGTGCAGAAATATCAACGCATCTAGGGACTTTTTTTACTGCAAAATCAGAAATACTATTTTTTTACTTTATATTTAATATATTTAATTTAAACAAATTTTATATATTATTCAGTAAAGAACAATAATAGAAAAATAAAATATCATTTTGTTAACATTATACAAAAAAATTCCTCTAGGGACTTTTAAATATCAGGGCGACAACTCTGATTTGTAAACAAAAAATATTACCAAAATCAAAATCTTTGTTTGTGTTTATGTTATCTGTGCTTATAAATAACAAAACAAACTCAATATAACGTAAATAAAAAATATGTGGGTGTTGACAAAATAAATTTTACCGTTAAATTATTACTCTTGTTGTTTAAGCTCCAAGATTGGATACATTTATTGTACTTATTCTGCTATATTAAAGCGGCTCTTTTTGAGCGAACACGTGAAAGCATGGCTAAAATTATCAATCCTTTCAAGACACTCACTGTGAAGAATGAAACTTCGAAGGACGACATGAAACAGTTTGTACAAAAATTTGATAAAATATGTGTCAAAACGAACGAGCACAATGCTGAAGATTCTGGCGATTCTTATATACTGTCACTTTGTGGCACACAGAGGTTAGATATTTGTTATCTACGATAAATCATTTTTATTATTATAAAATTGAAAAACAATCAATTATTATTTTGTATAATCTTTTAATTATTTTGAATATATATTTTTTAAATATAAATTTATCAAAAATTTTATTTTCAGTGAAACTGACTTCAGAATTGGAGCAACACTATCGAACAACGATTGTTTTTTTTACAATGTAGGCGAAACCAATATAACTAAAGTAACAAGCATACATGAATTTCAAAGCTCAGTTTTAGGATCGAAATTCAGTCCTACCTCGAAGCAAATTGTTTATGTAGCTACAAGCACCAAGATATATTCTTATGATTTAAGAGCTAAATGTTGTCTTGTGGGTCATTACGATGGTAATATTTTTTTACGATTCGTAAAAATATAATTAATCTTAGTTTAAAATTAATTTTGTTAATGTTCTTTCGATTTAGCTGATTTGGATAAGAAAAGGATACTTTCAAGTTTTGATTTGAATTGCGATGACAGACTTTTAGCTGCTGGCACAGAACAACTTAATGGCGATACCTTTATTTTGTTCTGGGATGCCAGAAACTGGAAAATGCCTCTGGGTGGTTACTGGCAATCACATGTGGAAGAAGTCACAAGTTTAGCTTTTCATCCTACAAAAGCAGAGAGTCTTGCTTCAGGCAGCATGGATGGACTTATTAATATTTACGATTTGTCACAAACAACCGAAGATGCTGCTCTCAGTTATTCCTTGAACACAGAATGTTCAGTAGTATGTTTTCCATCAGCTGTGAAAAGCATTAATTTTTGTATTATTAGTTTTTGACTAATAAATATTAAACACCTGGAGTGAAATATTTAAGATTTGCTTGAATTTTGTTAGTTTTTTATAGCTTACAAAAATTTTCATAAAATTTCTCATAAACAATATTTCTTTAATATACATATGTTTTTGGATTAACATTTTACAAATAAAATCTGTGTGGAATGTACACAGTAATTTCATTCGAGTAGAATTTAATTTTATAGAGCAATAATGAAAATTTTATGACTTGAAAAAAATTTCAAAAAAAAGTTCAGAGGGTTTTGCAGTTTAGATAAAGTTGCTTTTAATACCTCTTTGAAACAAATTGATACGTAAACGAATTAAACAAATAATTAGTATAATTAATTTTTTTATCCCAGGATCGAATAGGTTGGTATAATGACGATAAAATTTGGTGTGTGGAATATAATGAACTTCAATTGTGGGATTATGATGGAGCACATCCTTTTGCTAAATATGTCAGACAATCGTCGCAGGTAGTCATTTTTACAATTGATAATTTTATTCAAATAAAGTAAGTAGTTGGTATTACTTGTTTTTACAAATTAAAATACTCACTTTTTCAGAGTGCAGATTATTTTGTTAGAGTTCATACTTCGCAAGCATGGGAAAAACCTTTCGTAGTAGCTGGAGACACGTAAGTAGCAGTATTTTATTGATTTAAACTTAAATGAATTATTATACAACAATAATCATTTAAAATAAATATTTAATAATGTTTTTACAGTAAAAGTTTAAAATGTTTTAATATCGGAGGCGAAGAAATGGAATTGGCTTACAAATTGGAAAATAATAAACAACTTGTTCGCGACAGTTGGTTACATGAAAAGGTAAGGCTTAGTTTATATAAAAATTATTTTATCGTTTTATTTAAATTATGTATTATTACTGTATTACTTTTATATTGTTGTTTATTAATGGGTGAAAATTATTTCTGTGGTTATAGAGTGGAATTTTAATAACTGCTGGAGAAAAAACTCTTATCAATATGTGGAACCCAAATGAGTCTTCATTAGAATCTCAATCGCCTAAAAAACAAAAATCATCATCGAAAATCTCGTCGAATAAAATTAGAGACAAAAATCGAAGTAAACCGTACTAGAATATAATGAATCATATGAAATAAGACATTGTATAAGTAAATGTGTATTTCATATAACTTTTCTGTAATATATAAATAACAACAATAGTTAATTTATCCTGTATAACTATTGTAATTTGTGCTAATAACATTTATTTGTAAATATTAAATGCGTGAATTACAGTTTTTGTAATTTATCATTTTCTTACGCGACTCAATATTTGATAATAAAGTTACTGTAATAAAAAAAAAGTGTAGTTTTTATATAAAATAAAAGTAATTTTTACAAAATGTATACAAATTTTGTATTGATATTTAATAATTTAATAAATTTTAATATATTTTTAATAAGTATTTTAAAAGTGTTACTATTTTAAATAACTTTAGGTAATTCTAGTATTTTTTTAGGTTGTGGTATTACTGCTTCTTCAGTATACCAACCTTTTTCGTGCTATCATTGGTCAACGATTGTTTACGTTACAAAGTTAGTTTGAAAAGTGATGCTTTCTGAATCATAAAATTGACGTTATTTCTACTGTGTGGGATAAATAATTATTATCATAAAATGGTCAAGTATGCAGCTCTCAAGGGATTGTATGAGCTAGACAAAACAATCGGCTGCGGAGGATTTGCTAAAGTTAAACTTGCAACGCACATAGCAACCGGTGAAAAGGTTGCCATCAAAATAATGGACAAGGTTGCACTTGGAGTAAGTGTCAATATAAACAAAATTTGCTCTTTTCTTATAACATTTTTATAAACATTCATATTTACAATTATAATAATAATTTATTTTAAAAAAAATAAAGTTTTCAAATTTATTACCTAAAATAAAAAAAATTTGATTATTAATAAAAACCAAATAATATTTATAGAATGTATTTGTGTAAATAAAATTCGAGTATTATTATTCTATATTTTGAAATTACACATTTTGTTTAAATGTTTTTTTTTAATATTTTAATAAATTGCCAAAATTTGCAGGATGATTTAGTAAGAGTACAACTAGAAGTGAAAGCTATGAAATTATTAATACATCAACATATTTGTAAACTTTATCAAGTTATAGAAACAGACACTCATTATTTTATGATCATGGAGTACTGTTCTGGAGGAGAATTGTTTGATCATATAGGTAATTTTTTTGGTCTTTTATAATAATTTTATATGATATACTAATAAATTGTTCAATCATTTTTTGTAGTGGAAAGGCATAAACTAACAGAATCAGAATCACGAAATTTTTTTCGTCAAATCGTGTCTGCTGTTGCTTATCTGCATAGTCTAGGTTTTGCTCATAGAGATTTAAAACCTGTAAGTATAACAATTAATTAAAATTGTTTAAAATTTCAAGGTATACGTAGATTGATTATAGAAGAATTAAAAGTATTTTCAGAAGACTATAATTTTAAAAAAATAAAATAAATTTGTTTTAATCTAAATTATAATTAACATTTTCAGGAAAATGTATTATTAGATAAAGATCAAAATTTAAAGTTAATTGACTTTGGACTTTGTGCGAAACCTAAAGGAGGAATGCAGTCTCATTTGTATACTTCTTGTGGATCACCGACATATGCAGCCCCAGAACTTATTCGTGGAAATAAATATTTAGGTAAAAGACAAATTTTAGCAGTTATAATATTTCATAAATTATTAATTTTAAATCAGTTTTACTTGCTGTAAATTATTTTTTTAGAATAAGCTTTAATTTTTCAAACATTAGTATACACGTTTTTCTTAAATATAATTAAATTTTATTAGATGTAAAAATAATTAAAATGAAGTATTTTAGAATAATTTTATATTTTATTTAAAAACTGAACTTTTTATACATGACAAATAAAACTTGATTTTTTTTTATTTTCAAAATTTAGGAGCCGAAGTTGATATTTGGAGCATGGGGGTTCTACTTTATACCCTTCTATGTGGATTTTTACCTTTTGATGATAAAAGCATTGAAAATTTGTACAAGAAAATTTTGGTAATTAATTTTATTGTGAAATTCAAATGATTTTATTTCATTTATTTTAAATGATTTTTTTCAGAATGGACATTATAATGAGCCTAAATGGTTATCAACAAACAGCAGGCGATTGATATGTGAAATGTTACAAGTAGATCCTAGTAAGAGAATCACTATTGCCGAATTGTGTTTTCATCCTTGGATCACAGCCGAAAGTAACGGACCAATAATATGTTCGAAAGCTAATAGTGTTAGTAATTTTCTGACATATATTACAATATTAAAATATTAATACAAATTTAGTTTTAAATTATTTATTTTTTTTTAGATTCAAAAGGATGTTGATGCTTTGCGAATATTAGCTGCAGTTTCTGCTGAAACTACTGATGTTATTTGGAAACAGATATTGGACAGCGATAGGTCGGATTATAGAACTGCCACTTATTTATTATTACTAGATAGAAAACAACGAGGCTTATCATTACGAATATCCTCAGTTGCAAAACCACGAATACGACAAAATGTTCGTAGATATTTTAGAAACACAATTTATTATCCACTTTGAATTCCAATTTTCAATTAGAATTATTAATTTTGTTCAATTAATTGTTTTAATGAAATTTTAAGTTGGAGTTTTTTTTATTGAATTCTACATTATTTAAAGTCACTGTAAATTTTTTAAATATTGCAGTGTGTAGATGGAAAACAAACAGCAATGGGGGTTCCGAATTTTATTACGACGTTAGATCAGTCACCTGGTCGCAAATTTCATAAAAAGATTTCTATCGGTGATAGTAACAATGTTCCCAAAAATACAGGTAAAAGTTTAATTTGCATTAAAAGTCTGATAATATTACAACTTTTTTATAAATTTTATTTAATAAGATTTTAAAAATATGCAATAAAGTAAATATGTTTGCAGACATACAAGGAAATGTAGATATAAATACACCAGGACGAAAAAGAAATCGTTCAAAAGACGAGGAAAACGTTTCTTCCCCAAGTAAGTTTGTAGAAAAACAACATATATTTAACATTGGGGTATGGACTAGTAACCCCATGGTCAAGTATTGGGGCTTTTACACTGAACTTTTTTTGTCACTTCTTTTTATTTTTGAATAAACTTTTTTGTCCGATCACAAAGTGTTTCTGTAAAAAATTTAACACATGTGAAAGAAAAAAAACATGTATAAAAATTTGATATATTTATTTTTATATTCTGCAAAAAATAGTTTGTTTATTAAACTATAATTGAATAAACAATTAAAAAAAGTCTTTTTTTTCATTTTTTTAGCTTTGTATGTTTGATAATTGATCTCTTTTTATACTAATAAATTCCAAATGTTTATATTATTTTAATATTATGAAAAATAAATAATAATAAAAAACAATAGTTGAATTAACTTTATTTTTTCAAATCTAATAAAAGTGATGTTAAAAATTTTTAATAATTAATAGAAAAAAACTCAATTAATTTTTTTCTTTGCAGTATAAACCAATATATTTTTTAATTACAAAAATTGTTCTTAATTATCACCAGCAACTTTTTTTTTTTTTAATAAATTATTACAAAGTTGACATTTTCTCAATAAGGAAAATTGCTTTAGAGCAATCAAGACCAATCTGATTTTAGAACTAGTTTTATTTTTATTATATTATACATGACATTACGATTTAAAGACCTTAACACCTCATTAAAAACTTTACAAGAATAAAAATCATTGCGCGTTACAGAGGCTGGCTACACGGCAGATAATTACTACGAAAAGTGAAGGAACTTTTGAACAAATGCAATTAAGAACTCAATTTACTAGCTCACTTTAAACGTACTTACATTTGTTTTCCGCAAGAAATTATGTGACTACTTTTACAGTTATATTCGTGGTTACAGTATACATACTTTTTTGATGCATTTCTATTTTCATATTCATTACAAAATTTGTTATGTTTTGCATGTTAAAAAGTTATACAGTTGGTAACAAGTATTTAATGAAAATTAAATTTAAAAAATAATATTTTTATGCAAACTCCTGTACAATGATGAATAATTTTTTGCATGTATTTTATAGTTCCTCTCAAAAAGGCAAATATTAAAACAAAACAAGCAATCACACCTACCAATTGTAATGCTCCAAATTTAAGGTACCTAAAAATGAACATTTTATTTTCAAAATTGTTTGAATATTAAGCAATTTTAATTTTTTTTAAAAATGTTTTTGAATGAAGAAACCTTTTAAACAAGATTTTGAAATAAAAATTTTGTGAGTATTAATTATTTTCAATTATACATAGGACACAAGAATCAACACCAGGCAGTGCCAGAAAAGTTATGTTAGGCTTAGAACGAGGTATAAACCGAGTCAAAGATTGTTTAACTCCTAAAAGACGACTTAAAACTGAAAATGCAGGGGCTGATCAACCCAATATGTTATCTGGAAAGGTATTAATTATTTTAAAGAAATGAAACATTGATAATATTTAAAAAACAAATAATTTATTTTCATTCAAAAAAGTTGTTTAATATTTTATTGCATATATTTTAGGGATTATGCAATGTATCATCCACTTCAAGTGATTCTCCAAAGTATGTTCTGGCCCAGCTGAGACGTGCCCTTCAACATAAAGGAATAGTTTGTCGCCAAAAGGGGTATTTAAATTTGTTTTACAAATGGTTTTTACTGTGCAAAAATTGTATAATTTATTATATATTTTTTTCAGATTTGTTCTTCGGGGAGAAACAGAAGTAATAGCAACTGAAAATGGAAAAAGTCAAGTAATATCATCAAGCTCGCGAAATTCTTGTAAATTTGAGTTAGAAGTTTGCTTAGTTGAGGGCGTGACAGACGGCAAGCCGCTGGTTGGCATACGCAGAAAGAGACTCAAAGGCGATGCTTGGGTTTATAAACGTGTTTGTGAAGAGGTGTTAGCCCTGGCGGCTGAAGACATGTCAATCGATGAAAAAAACAACTCTGAATCTAAGTGTCTTATTTAATTTTATTACTGCACATATATATATATAATATAATTTTATAACGCATAATCATCTTTGGGTCGCGGTTAATGATTGTATATTAATTTTGTTGTTATGGAAAAATGATTGTCAGTCAGTTAATTAATTGTATTAGGGTACATCATTTTTACAACTATAAATTTTATTTACATTTTTGTATAAAGGGGTCCTGTATTAGGTTATTACTGAAACTAATTATAATTGACTTTTTCTCAATTTTGTAATAAGTAATTCAATTTACCCTACAAATACAATATTAAATTACAAATAAAAAATAATTCTTTTTTCTATGTAGTTACGGCGGATTCATTAATATTTGTTTTGCTTATTTCGAGCGACAAAAGTCTTACGTTGCTCGAAGTTGTTGGGCTTATTTCGTTCGACTTTTGTTCTCATTTGTGATTTTTTCGTCAGTTTATAAAGAATTTTATTTTTGTTTAGATTGTAATATTTATTTGACAATTAAACAAAAATCCGAAATTTGCATAAATTTGTTAATTAAATAATTTATGTGTTTAAGTATTTTTAGCAGTAATTTTTTCAAAAAGTAAACAAAAATAAAATTCTTTATGAATTAACGAAAAAATCACAAATGAGGACAAAAGTAAAATCGCATGAAACAAACTCAACACCGAACGAAATAAGTAATAAACAATTTGTGGCGTTAGACTTTTTAAATATTGAATTATTTGTTAACTCGAAAATTAACATTTCAAGTGTGAATTCACAATATTTCATAAAAATAAAGTAAAAATGATAAACATGTTTAATTTTTTGGATATTACTTAAACAAATTTCATGTTTTAAATTGTTTAAAATGATTAACTTTTTTTTATTAAGCTCATTGTAAGATATGAAAATATTAATTAATTCAGTATAAAAATGTAGAAAAAAAATAAATTGCTCTAAAACATCTGCAGGAAAGAAATGATTCATTTACACCCACGCATATCCGATAAGATCCGATTAATACATGACATTAATAGAAAGCTAATTGATAAGATAACAATTAATGTTATGTGATATTTCCTTTTAAACAATAAAAAAAATTCCAAAACTAAAATCAATTGATTTGTCTAACTTTAATCAAATCTTTTGTATTGACTTTTTAATTAGTAAAAAATGTTAGTCAGACTTATAATAAAAAATTCCCTGTAATTAATAACAAATTAAAGTTGCATAAGAATTTTTGTAAACAATAACTTAATATTTTTCGTGATCAAAACAAAACTACAAAAAAAAGAAAAAAAACACGATATTTTTTTTACTTTTGTTTTCAACACTGATTGACTCATCAAACAACAATAAATCATTTGCAACTCAATTTAAATATGAAACTATCTACAGTTAAAAGGTATCGAAATGAAGTTGTAAAGATTTGTTTGATGCGCGGTAAAGTATATGTATATGGAAATTCTTTTGTTCTGAAAACATTGTAAAATGGTAAAAATTGTAAAGCGCGATCATAGCAACACAGAAGAGCGAATAATATAATAAATGTGTAGTCACGAAGTAAAGGCCTTTAGCAAGAATCTGGCATTTTTGCGATTTTTCAGTATTGACTCCAAGAATATACATAAAAAGGCTGCAATAGCAATGCATCATTCAGTAGCGATCGGCAGTTGAAACAAAAATGCGCAACAGGCAAAACAAAGGAGAAACTGTGTCGAACAGTATTCCTTCGGTTACATGTGAAGCTCAGTTTCGAGTTTATATTGGCGATATAAATGCATCGCGGTTCTTTTGTGAGACGGTATCTGCGCACGAGTGTAACCACGAACTGGTGAAGTTATAAAATCAGCACAAATCGATCAGCATAAACTGGGGCTCCGTTTGACTCATTTTATGGCAACAGCCGAGACCTTTTATCTTCTCCGTCCAATAATCCTTATCCTAAAAATTGTAGTATCGATTTTGAATGAAAAAGATATTTTTTAAACTATCTGTAAGTTTTCTTATTAGTTATTACATAATTGTAAATCAATTTTGATTATTTGATAATAGAACAGAGTGAACTTTATTAGAAACAAGAAGTCTTAAGGATTTTAAAATCCTTTTATAAATCTTTATGGAATTATTACAGTTCTGTTATTGGACTGAAATAAATCACTATAATTAATAAATTTATAGCTATTTCCACACAGGTTTTGGTTTTAATCAAATTTCATTTATCAAATAAATTACTTGTGTATAATTAATGACTCTTTTACTATATTTAATATAACTGCTGGGACGTTTCTATTAAAAAATTAATGATATTTATTATAAATTATGTTGCAAAAAAAATTGAAGTCATTTTAATGTTCATTAGAGAAATGTACTTTGAATTAATTTTTGTTATAATTTATTAGAGAAATATAAAGTTCTAGAAATATAAACCGAGGAATTATTGAAAGTGTACATTTTTAAGTTTTAGTTATAAATTGAGAATTTTAAATTAGAAAAATAATTTAAAAAAGTAGAGTGATCTAAATTTTAATTGAAAATGTTCGAGGTTCTTGCAATTGCATTCAAATTAGTTACAAATTAGATTAGTCAATTTTCTGCATTTTAAATAGAGTAATTGTTCTTTCTTCTTAAAAATACTCTATACTTTGCAAAAAAATATAATCATAAATAATAATAAATTACAGTATAATTTATACTTGACTAAATTGCAGTGGAATAATATTCTTCCCTTTCTTCCCCGCACACGCAAATGTGTAAAAGTGGATGTAAGAAGAAGAATTTCCTGATTCAGAAGTTTTGGATTGAATAACCTGCACACCGATGGTAACCTTAATGGTAATCAATGCAAAGCTCGTCCTCAAAGCAGAAGATGAAGAACATCTAGGTAAATTTCCTTACAGAGAGTTGATAGAAGGACTCATGTACGCAGCAACTGGCACCGGGCCTGACATCGCTTACGCAGTGAGCGCACTGAGTCAGTTTCCAGACCTTCCTGGTCTGGAGCACTGGAGAACGGCGAAACGGGTTGTCCGTTTAAATAGAGAACTATCAAGTATGGTTTGACATACTCAAAATGGAATTTCTTCTTGAAGGGTTTCAAGAAGGAATTTCTTCTCCTAGTGCCGTTTCTATGATGATTGTTTTTTTATGTTGCGGTTTACCAAGCCAGTGAACAACCTGTTGAGGATTTCGGTATCTTGATTCTTGTTAAATATTCATTTCAGAATCGAAATCACGCTCTGACGGTAGTCAAGCAAACGTCTTCACCACTAAATCATTGAGGTGGTACGCGTAACTTTTTAGCGAAGTGCTAATTTTTGTGCGCAGTATTCTGTGCTAAGCAAAAAGGTACTTAACTGCAAAAATATTCAAAATTGAACTGTTAAGTTATTATTATAGATTTAATTGCTTTATTTAAACATTGAATTAGATTTATAATCAATGGCTTACTTTTTTTTTATTTACAAAAGTTTAGTTTTGACTTTGACAGGCTTTTGTATTTTTAGAGCTAAATAGAACTTGAAAAACACGGAATTGCTTCTTTAAATATTTTATTCTATTTTATTATACAATGTCTAAAAGTGTATAAAACGTAATAATATTATATGTAAGATTTCAAATTATGAAAATAAAATTTGACAAGCTAAACTTTATTGTTAAATTATTACTAAAGAGAGACAAATTTTCAAGGGTGACACCTTTAAAATTGCTAATTAAATAAATTAAAAAACCGCTAAAAGGAAAATATCTATAGAATTGCTCATATATATATATTAGGGTGGTCCTTATTTTATATCGGATCGCGTAACTTATTGGACGCCCCCTGTTTCTTTTCGTCATAAAAAAAGAAAAATTTTCCGACAGGTTAGAGCTTTTTTGGCTGGAAAAAGACTTGGCCCAATGATATTGAACTTTTAAATGCAAAATACATGCATTTTTTTTATCGTTTTAATTAATTATGATTAGCATGCATTTAAATGTATTTAAACAAAAAAAACAAAAAAATATTGAAAAAGATTATAGTTCTGTTGGAAAAACAGTTTTAAGAAGATAAAAGTTTGTTTGCGAGCACGTGAAAAACTTTAAACATTGATTACAATATTTTTAG
>JABFPM010004669.1:0-12298 GCA_022817325.1 Idris sp. 1 HC-2018 | reverse complement strand
AAAAAATATATTTTTTAAAATAAATATTAGATATAATTAGATTTAATTTAATACCAAATTACATATATTTTGAAACAAAAAATATTATTTTTCATTGCTCTTAATTTATTTTGTAAATTACATTATTAATAAATTAATTGATAATTATCTGAAAAAGTTATTTTAACTTTATGACAAATTTTCAGTGTTATTTCAAGCACAACGATCGATTCAAACTCTCGGCAGAAACGGAACAATAAGTACTATAAGAATAGGGATTTTCAAGTTTACTGCAGCACGTTTCGAACCCTTGACTTTATTCAAATATAAAGTTATTTCATTTGAAAAAAAAGTTATTTTATATTTCCCATATCTTTGGATAATATTTTATAAACAAAAATTGTACGGCGTTGAATATGTAATAAATAAAAGGACTTGTGATAATTAATTATGAATGTGACATCTAGCCAAAAAGCAGACACTTTTGTTTGAATATATGCACATACTCAAAGATAATGTCAGAAATGTTTACACACATTCAAAGAAAAGATCAAAACGCGAGGAAGAGTTAGATAGAGGAAGTAATTTTAATTTGCTTCTTATGCTTTTAATATGCTTCGCACACGTTTTATATTTGCTTAATGATCGTGAACGTTATAATTATATTAAACATTCTAAAGGTAAGATGAAAATAAATGCAAAAAAAAAGAAGAAAAAAAAACATGTGATACAATGCGCAGCTGAACTGTCAAATTTAAACAAATACCTTTCTTTCAAATATATTACAATTTTGTTTATTTATATTTAAGATAAATTTCAATGAATCATATTTAATATTTAAATAATTTTTTTTAATCTAAGCAAATGCGTAAAATTAAATATACTGTTCACTAGACAAAAAAAAACACTTCAAAGTCATATTTGTGTGAAAAAGTTGAATGTGAAATAAATGCGATGCAGTCGTATGGAAATCTCTGATATAAGAAATCAACCACTTGTAATAATGTGAGGTGCGAAGCTGATATTGGAATCAAAATAAAAAATACCACTATCACTGAAGCACGTGAATGCAATAGACGGGAGTGAAAAAAGCAGCCAACCGAAAAGATGCCTCAAGATGTTTCCTCAAAAATATGGGAATATGAAATCTACACTATAATTCGGTGGTCATGCGAATTTCTAAAGTCATTCATGAAGGAAAAAAAAGGTTGACGTGAATCATATCAACTCATTCAGCGTAGACAAAACAACGAAAAAAAAAATTGTCGGCGCAATTTGTTGTAGACGAAACGTGTGTGCTTATAATCTTTCAACAGATTTCATGCGAGTGGAGCACCATTATACGACTCAATGTGTAAGACAATCTTTCAATCTTAAAGTATAACATCTGATACATGAATGTCACGCTTCATGAAGAATAAATGTTATTTCTCATGTGCATGCGAATGAAAATTTGGTCAGAAATTTATCTTGATTCTGCTTTTCTTAATAAATCCGGTATTTTGTATGATTAAAGTGAAGATTAATGAAGACAGGTGCAATTATTATAATGAAAATTAAAAAAAAATTAAAAAAAAAACAAAACAAAAATTACTAAACTGGAAAAGTATCAAGATAACAAAATCTGTTTTATAAATGAAAAAAATAAGACAAAATTAAACAAACCTGATATTATGTATGAATATAATACCGCTATAAGAATATGACTCGTTATAATATCGGCGACATCAAAGTTTTATCTTTAAAAGGAATTATCACAGGCAGATTGTCGGGAAACTAATTTTGTAGTTCAAATCGTAAACTATACAAAAACTCTGATAAAGTTTTTCATTGGTATTGCTTTCTCAAAATTGATCCATCATAAATAATGATATGATTGACGAGCAAAGATCAAAGTCAACCGGCATCAAAAACATTTAGACAAGACTAATTTATATACGAGAAACCTACTTTTCTATGAATTCAAAAAAAGAAGAAAAAACGAGAAGTTAAAAAGAATTACGCAGTTTCAGTTATATTTTTGACTAAATTATCATCGGTAATTTCACTTTGATCATATAAATCTCGCAGCGTGAAAATTCAATAGAACAGTTTTCGAACACAAAAACTGACCTTCGGAGCCAGCTGTAAAGTTAAAAGAAAACTTTATACATTTAATTTTGTTTCTTTCACCAAGAGCACACTAAAAACTAATGTTTCATTTAAAAGCATTTTCTCTTCATTTGTAAAATCTGCAATAAAAATTGCCTTCAAAATAAAACACTGCCATTTAAAAGACTCTAATTACTGGTGTAAATGTATTTAGAGATTAAAATCTCAATTTTGTGAGACAATAAGATGAAAATGTTGGTCGTGTGAATTGATTGCACTTGGCCATGAAATTGGGCAGACGGTGACCGTTAGATAGACTATTAGATAAAGTCCTCATTCGCGGTCGATAAAGTCTTGGTACATAACAGCTGTGACAGAAGGGGTTTGCGAGCACTTTGCACGGCACTGGACACAATCCTCAGCCCCCAAATGAGGAAAGCACACACTGCTGCCATTCAGCTAACCCTTTCAGCCCAACCTATCCCTATTTTCTTTTCTTTTCGACGATATTCCCTGCAATCTTCTGTCTTTTTCTCTTTTTTTTCTCTCTCCTTTTTTTGCTACCTATTCCTGGTGTGTAGGTGCATCTGTGTGCGCGCACGCTCGCGTCTTTCATTCTACGACGAGCTTGTTTCATTCGCCTCTTCTTCAGTCATTCCTCCAGAGTCTTTAGCGGTGTCGGCAAAATCTCTTTTGCTCGCCTAAGAGAAGTTAAACTGAAGACCATACTCCAACTCTGTGATGTAACATCAAATACAGGGAATGATTAGTTAAGTTACTTTGTTGAAAACAAAAGAAAAAAAGTTCACGAAATCACTGTGTCAAAAAATTACGTTGGAATTCAAACAAAAAAATTTGGAATACAAATAAAAAAAGAAACTAATTTGGAGAGAACACGTTTGATTATTTGAGACTATTTTGTTGCAAAGTGTAGCAGTAACTGTATCATATTTAACTTCATTCATTAGAAATGATATTTCCATGTAACACTTTGTGTTGGCTTGCATCCAAATCCCAAGAAACCAAGTTGATTTACAAAAATCCAACGACATCCGCTGGACAGTAATACTTTTTTGATAATGCTTGGTATTTGATTACAAATTGTAGACTTGTTTTTCCAAGATTTGTTGAAAACAAAAATTCAAAATTGTATGCTTGTACTATGTATTTTTTAAGTGTCAATTCCACGGAAAGAAAGAAAAAACAGTTTAAAAAATCAAAAGCAAAACTTGTTCGACTCTTTGAACTTTGCAAAGGTCTCGGCGCACACTTAAGTCGAGCCGCTCGAGGTGCACGCACACAGACACACACACGCGTTATCTCGCGTCGGTGTACATTGTACGGGCTCACTTCAACACAGACGGTCGCCGATACCGCCTGTGTTTTGCTCAGCTCAAAGGATTAAAGATACGGACTAAAACTGGTCTCGAACTGGTCACAAAACGATGCATCCACTTTAAGCTCACCGGCGTTTACGAAAAAAAAAATAAACTATTGCACAAAGTTTCGCACTTTATTTTTTCTGTTACCTTCAAACTTCTAGTAGCCAATCAGTTGTCTGTAGAAATTCGTTCATCCAACAGAAGAATTGCACTGCACTTTTCCAAGTTGGTTTTCATTTTCACTCTTACTGGATTAACTGATAGTGAATTTTGGCGCGAGAGAGAGGGACAAAAAAAGAAACAGTATCTAGAAAAGTGACATTCCAACGAGGGGGATCGCTTGTGACCGGTGATGCGAGCGCGTCGACACTAAGCCTGCGTTTCAGGGAATGATGACTATAAGCTTCGAAGTCGAGAGGAACCGGCTGTTAGGCTTTCTCCTTTTATGCTGGTCCGTCTTACTCACTCGAACGGACCGCTGGCCATCCCTCCCCCGGAGCCAAACAGCTTTCAATGTTTTCTCCCTTGGTGTTCATTCATTCGCCGCAACGCGATATCCGTCTTTTGGATTTCGTTACTTCGGTCTTACTTTTTTTCTTTTTTTTTTCCTTCAACTTCAAATTTTGTAATTAGATTATCAAGTTTTTTGTCAGATATTACAATAAATTGTCTAGAAAAAAGTATATTGCAACAAATATATTGCAGTTCTAAAGCAAATATAAAAAAAACAATGAATGATGCAACTTTTTGTTCAATAAAACTGGATATCTAAGCCGTCTGGCTATTAAAAAGCAAATCCATCACGGTAATTTAACTTGAATTGATCAGGGTCATCATTATCCTATGCAGATGCGTGCGCGACTTCACAATACTTTGGTGTTTCCAAGTATTTTTCAACACGCGTACTTCTACAGATGACTTGACGCTTATATTTTTTCCATTTTTTTTTTTTTTTTTTTTTTTATTATTATTGAAACGAGTCGGAAGTTTTCAAAGGGACGGAAAAGCAGGAAAGAGTGCGAGCAAATGTAAATTAGTTGATTACGCTTGTGAAGCGGAACCAAGTGGCTCACAATGCTAATCCTCCACAAAAGACCATCCGGTATGATTTTCCGCTAGTAAAAAAGAACCGATCGCATCCTTCAATTTGCCTAATCCAATAATATATTATCTGTAACCTTCGACCAAAATGTCTTGTCTTCCTGCAGTGTGTTTCTTTTTAGGGACAGATGTTCCTAAAAAGGAAAATTTTCCCTTTCTGGTAACTGCTACCTCTTTTAGTAACTTCATTATTTTACAAGGAATAGTTGCCTTTTAATAAATTCTGAAGAAAATCTGACTTTTTTTAGTAACTTTACTTTTTTTTTGCTGGAGACAAGTTGTCTTTTTAACCAACTGTTGTGGAGGAAATGTTATATAATTGTAACAAAATTTGACAGGAAAAAGGCTTGGTGATAGAAAGGAAGAGATCAAGCTTAGGTCACGGTGGGCTATTGAGTCATTAAAGAGTCATCGACAAAAGAGAATGAGAGGGAAAGAGAATAGACGTGTAGGTAAAAGTGAGATTACTGGTGGCATGTGAACGAGAAAGGGGCATTTTGCCTTTGATATTGCCGACGCCGCACGCGATCTCCCGCACACGTAAGCCAGCAGGCCTTGCTACATGTGAATCCCGTCGTACCAACACATGTCGTCATTTAATGCACCGCTTTGTGTATAATAATAAATACTCGTCCAGCGTACTTTTAATTTTTCACAAATAATTGCACATTAATGTCCCGTAATGACACCGTGCGCCGCAAATCAAATGCAGAAATCCAATACGCAAACAGTCGTGCAATCAAATAATTAACTCTTTTTTTGTGCAGGTTATCCTCTCTCTCTCTCTCTCTCTCTCTCTCTCTCTCTCTCTCTCTCTCTCACTCACTCACTCACTCACTCACTCACTCACTCACTCACTCACTGCTCTTGTCGTCTCTCACCTTTCTTTCTTTCTCCCCGTTTTTCGCGAATTCGCGATGGGTGCGCGCGCGTTATTAACTCTGTATGCACTGTGAAACAGTCACACATACACACGTCAATGCCGCACACTGGTACGCGCAATTCGCGAGTGAATTGTAGTTAATTTTGATTTATTGTTAACAGTACTTGTGCCACGTTCGTCGAGAGTGTTCGTCGTCGCCAGCCCGACAACATTTTTGGAAAACATGAGAGCGGACATCGGCGACGCGATGGACGACACATTGTCGGAGGTAAGATGCTCCGAAATTCGAGAACAAGTGTTCGCGCAACTTTTTCGACATGAAAACTTTTTCGTCGCGGCGAAAAAAATGGCAGATCAATTTTTTAACTCTCGCGGCTTTTCTAACAGTGAAAATCAATTTGGAGCACAAATAGAAAAGTTTTTAATTTTTTAATTTTTAAACATTTCAATATAAAAAATAGATTTGAAGTAATAATAAGTTAATTATCTTTTTGGTTTTCTCAATTTTTTTTGTATCTTTTATGACTGTTATTGAAAATGTTTTGTTTTTATTATACATGTTTTATAGTAAATTGTAACTAGAAAAATAAATTATAATTAAAAAATATATTTTAATATTTTATAATTTAATTACTAAAATGTTTGTTATTTATTCTACTTTTACAGCATGTTAATAAATGTATGTAAATTTATTTAAACTATACAATTAAATTAATAATGCAAATTATTATTAAAGATAGTATAATTTAACATTTGTTAACCGTAATATACCCTGAAATATTATAATATGTCATAATTGTTTAATGCAATAAAAATGAAACAATGTAAACTATGTCTGCATTAGGAAGTTGTCTTTTTTATGCACTTTAATGAATTCAAATCGGCTTGATTTCATTTAATTATGTCTGCCTGAACTACTTTTCATATTTATTTTCAGCGAACAGTGACAAATCCGACGTGAATCAATAATGAATCTCAATAACATTTTATTGCATACAACAGTAATATTACGAGTCAGTGAAAATCATTTTATGCTCATATTAAATTACTTAATCTCGTATTAATTAAAAGCAGAATTAAAAAAATAATTGAATTAACAAAAAATAGCAACATTATTTTAAGCTATTAGATAACCGAAAATTCATTTTACTCGGCGAAATTGAATTTTCAAGCGGAGAATTTGTCTCATAAATATTTTCTCTCGAGAAGGCATTGATTTTCAATAAAACAAATTTGCAAGCCATGAAAATGTCCGAAAGTTGATAATACATTAATGATCGTAAAAATAAACGATATTGCAAAAAGTAAATTGAGTATAAAATATATTTTTTAAATACAAATATAAGTATAATAACTAAATACATAATAACAAAATAACCGAAAATTACATCTTGGAAATTTTCTTTTCAAAGCAATTTTAAAAAAATAGTTCAATTTAATCTTCAGTAATAACGTTTTTTTACGACTTTCGTTGCAGTAACAATAGCTTTACTGACAACAATCAAATCATCAGTGATAAATGAAATTGTTCTCCTTTGTCATCCAATATTTATAGATCTACTTGGAACTGCTACACAAATAACATTTTTTTTTCAATATAATTTGTTCGTATCTATATATTTATTATTATATTATGTCACAATCTGCGCGGTGGTTTTCTGTGCAGTGAAAGCATGAGAAATAAAATAATTTCAAGGAAATCAAGAACTGGGAAATCAATAACAGTATCAAAAGAGATTGAAGTCATAAATAATGCAGCACTTGATTCAGCGACTCAATGAAAATCTGATGAAATAATATAATTCAATTTTCGGTTATAGGATACTCTGATGGAGTGCATAGACGATCAAGATTACGACAATTTGGCAGAAGTACCGAATAACACAAAATCAACGGCAACCATTAGAGGTATATTATATAAATTAAAATTATTTTAAGACACATATTATTGTACCAACTTTGACCTTTCAATGTAAAATTACACAATTAACTTTTTGTTATCTAACACGTCATCACAAATAATAATTAATACTTATGTTTAAATTTATTTTAGGTGCCGTTGAGAAGCTTCTCACTTTGTTGGAAAGCGACGAAGATGAGGAATTGCTGTCCTGCTCCGAGGACGAGGGAGTTGAGGCGGATCTTTCGGAAAACGAGGAGTGTTTTGATGATAACAGCAATCTAAAGGTCCTGTATCAGCTGGCGGTTCTGCTTACCGAGGAACTCAAGTGCCCGGTACGAAAATCAAACTGGTGCGGTGACATGCAAGGCGATGCGGATACCTGCAATCAAAATATGGAAGGTGTGCAGAGACTGAATAATCAGTGCAACGAATTCGACGAAAAATGTATCCCCAAACGAGACGACGATCAGATAATGGAGTCGGGTCTGCATAGATTAAGTCCCGAAGTTGAGATGAAGGACGACACCTGCATGTGGACGGCCGGCTGGGATGCCTGCACGGCCGAGACTCTGCGTTACCTTGTAGAAGTTGAGGGACTACCCGTACATCATCCGACTGTTTTAGCCATGAAAAATCATCTGCAGACGCAGAGGGAACGATTTTTATGTAAAACGTAGAAAAAATGTACGTTCAAGTATTTAATTATGACCAAGTATTTTAATTAAACAATAACAATTGTCAAACAAAAAATAAGTGTTTTCATGATCTTTATGCAGGTCTGATATGTTTATCTGAGTAAAAAAAGATGCAGTTTATTATACAAGACATGACAAAATTGCTATAATGGTATTTAAAGAATTGAATATACAATAGAAAATAGTTGATCGTGTAACTGAAAACAGCACTTTAGGATTCATTTTGCACCAATGTATTTGTCTTAGGGAATTTGTTGAAAGTAACGTTGAGTGGGGCAAATTGAGAAAGTACTTATACTAATAAAGTATAAGACAAATGGTCGGGTTTTGTTAGTTTATTTGCGTATAAACTAAGCCTTTTATTTCTGTATAAATTGTAATCAATTTTTATACCGATTTCAAGTTAGTTATCATGTTTTGGTATATAACAAAAAGATGAATTTGAAAAATGATGAATACCATTTGATTCATCTCCTAGAATCTTGGTGCGAAAAAATTGTATACATATGTTAGTGTTTACGTTTGAGAAACAATGAAAAGCTTGTTGTTTGTGTGGGTAACGTTAGTTTTTGAAGGGACACAGAATACGTTATAAATTAACATAAGTGTTTAACGTTAATGTGATATTGAAAAATTGCTTTTATAGGTGTACATATTTTTATAATTTTTTATTTATACTTTGATTGTCAGCTTTACTTCTTATAAGTATAACACAGAGTGTTAAAGTTGGTGAAAATATGGTTCATATGTATGTATACTAGGTTTGTTAACTCTTTATGACTGCATAAAGAGAAATCATGTAATGAAACGATTCTGCTGAAATTTTTGTTTAAATACTTTGTTACCACGCAAAATAATAAGTGCGGTCTTGCAGAGTTAATTCAATGAGGTAATCATTATGATTATTATATGATGAATCCAAAGTTAATTTATACTTTATTTATCTTTAATTAAAATTGTCGAAATCACTGATTTTACACAATGTTTCTACTTATTGTAGATGTAGACATAATTTTTTAAACTGAAATGATTTTAGTTTTAGTTTAATGTGTAAATATGTAACATATTGTTTTGACTTATACAATTTTGTTACTTATACAAAATCATTGTAAATAAAATCATAATAAAAAAATATGAAACTTTAATTCAACAAAGTTAATTTTTTGATACCGTAATAAAGAAGCTATCTTTATTTTATTGTATAGAAATTAAAAAAAAAAATCTCTTTTTACTGAATATTGAATCAAATTTTTATTTGCAGATTTTAAAATAATTTTAATTGGGTTTGAATTTTCAAAGCTGTTCCTACTAGTTTTTACCTTCTGTAGAAATTCTTCCAAAAACAAATTTTTTTTATCAACAAAAAATTCTTAATTCCTATCATCCTGGCTCATCTGGACTTATATCAAAAAACCATCAATAAACTTGACCGTTGCAGCAGCTGCTTTTGGTTTCTTAGTGTAAATCCACACCTGCAATGATATTCTACTTGGAAAAAAATCACTTATCTACGGACTTTCTAATTTACATTGTTTGAACAAACATAAATATTCATTCTCCACGTACACAAATAATAAAGTTACGCAACGTAAAACACCTTTTACTTATATAATTATTATCATTTTTCGTTCTGAGTAGCATGATTTTACGAAAAAATGCAGCCAAATTTGACAGTAGATATTGTGCGCTGCACAAAGACGAAAGAACTTTCACCATAAGACAACAGAAGTCGTCGACAGGTTGATCTTATATTAGATGTTTGAAGTCGGCGGAACAGGCACGCGGCCTTATACGAAAGAGGATGAAAATTTGGGTCTTGATACAAATCGCACACCAATGAAGCATCTGGCGTTAATTCGTCGGGGCATATTGAGGCACATGCCAAGCATCTGCTCCAACCGTTTTGAGTACCTATGTACTTTTGTCGTCTCTGCCACAGTGCTGGCGCCGACAAATTGTACTACGAGGCACCTATCAAATTATTTTTAAATATACATTCTTTTTTAGTTCTTTAAATTTCAAACTTTAATAATAATTTGTGGAACTAAGAATAAAACTAAAAACGAAATTGCTCTTATAAGCTCTGGAATTTAATGTTTTCTTCAAAGTGGTCAATATATAAAGAATTTGTAATACAAGAAAAACTTTAATAAAAACTAATTTTGATCAAATGTAGTAAGTCTAAATTATTTATATTGAGAACAGTACACCTGGCGTAGAGAACACCTTGATGCAAATAAGAGAGTTTCTAAGAAAGTGGGAATTTTGTACATAATAGAATCTGTTGTGCTTTATTTTATCTTTCTTCTTTATCTTCCAGATATAAAGTTTATGTAAATTTCATGTTTATGGAATAAAGATAAAAAGATTTTATTAAAAAGTAACGTTCATTTCATTAAAATTTTATAGAATATAACTTTTTCAATAAGAGAAATACTTAAGCTACTGATCTGTGCAATAACTCAAAAGCTTTGATACAAATTTGTCCAAATGAAAAACGCTTTGCTCATAATAAAATCGATGTATTCTTTTGGAATTGCTTTCACATATACGTAGCTCTTGAAAATAGTATATATATATCTCAATTGCTGGAAGAGATTCACTGAATAGGTGCAATTCCAGATAGTGCTACCTTGCTTATAACATGCCAACATAATACAACTTGTACAATTTCATTTGTTCGCCTCACACATGATTTATGACTTATTTTTGGAGTCGAACTCTTTTGCTTGGTTAGTAATTCTGGCAGATGGACTTCCGGCAGCTGCATGGCCCGTGTCTTGCACGCGCCCTTAACATCAGGCAAACCAAACAATATATGACATTAATGCAATTTCTATTATTATTATAAATTAATCTAATAGTACATTGATAATAAATAGTTCTGTGCGAATTTTTGTAACCATTTGCAAAACAATGCTTCTTAAGTGCAATTCATTAAAACCGTAAGTACAAATTCTTTTCACTTGGTGTATGCATAATGATATTGTAAAGTAAGATATAGTGAATTAAAATTTAATTGTTACACACAAAATTTAATGTTACTTAAATAAAAAACATTTTCTATTGAGAAATTTTCCAGTTATTTAAAATACTAGTTTTTATTACAGTTTGTCAATAGTAATGTCATAATTTTTGTGAAGTGATGCAAATAATATAATTTTACAATTTGATTTAATTTTTAATTAAAGATTAAAAGAACATAAAATTTGTCTGGAAAAATACACACTTAGAGTTACACAAGTGTTGTTGTGTAAGATTAGAACAAATTACAATATATTTAGATGAACTGTTTTTGAAATGTCAGAAAAAGAATTTGAGTCTGGTAATAAAAACTTGAACCTACCACAATCTACTTGGTCAATACTTTCTTTTTCTTTCTTTTTTTTTTTTTTGTTTGTTTGTTTCAACAACGGATATTTCACAATAGTGCACAATGAGAAAAACGAATGCGCGAAAAAAGAATCGACAAAAAAGGGTCAATTCGTTGTTCTTATTGCATGAAATGCAGATGGTTTTGAAGTTATGGTTTAAGAAGTTTGTGCACTCCTTTAAGGCCCATGCTGCGCACTGTTAGCAGCTGTTACGTTCATTCTATTTAAAACTTGTTTTCATTTTTGTCACGATAAAACAAAAAGTGACGGCCCAAAAAAATGCTTATAAACTTTATGGTACATCTTAGCCCGTACAATTGCTTTCTATATACAAAGATAAAAGAAATTAAAGTTCAATTCAATCCCTGAAAACCGCATGATTATGTAAAATGCATGTAAATTTTATGTAAACTCAACACCTCATTTGCAGGATCATTAACATAAACCATTTATATTCCAAAAAACTTCATTTTTACTCGTTATTTGTTTTCGGTGTAAACTAAAAGTTTACAACTTTTTTTATAGAAATTCTCTTAATACTTTGAAATCGAATAAAAATAAACTTTTGAAAGACAACTTTTTATTTAAATACATATAAAAATATGATTTATATTTATGAGTATATAAATTATAAAAGCATTTAAAAATGAGTTCAAATTTTTTTCAGAGCAACTGATATTGAACTGCGATTGAAATTGGCTGTATTGAACAATAAAGATCCTTATATTAACTGCCCGATAGTCCGCGTCGGACCCATATGGTCCCCACATGCAGTAAAATCCTGATCTTCAAAGAGGGGACGTCGTTGTGTGCTGTGACCCCAGTCGCGCATAGTTTGTTGCTTTTGCTCAGTTACATTTAGACCACGTACCAAACAATCAAGACTCAGT
>JABFPM010004668.1:0-12299 GCA_022817325.1 Idris sp. 1 HC-2018 | reverse complement strand
CGGTTTCTTCCGCCCCCCCCCCCCCTTCCGGCACACTTCCTGCTCTTCTGCTAACCGAGAAAGTTGAAACTTTTTAAAATGTTCAGTGCTGAGTGTATGTTTTTCTTTTTTTTCTTTTTTTCAAAACAAAAACTTAGTTGTAACTATAACTATATATAGTTGCCAATTATTTTATTTATATAGTTGTAACTGTATATAGTTATTTACATGGTTGCAACTATAAATGTTGACATTAAAAATTGTGGCTTAAATTTTGGAAGCAATTATTGTTTATACTTTTTCAAAGTGACGTGCACGTGAGAACACAATTTTTGCGTGCTCACGTCGTTGCAGCAGCGGAAAGTTACGCCAAGCTGCAATTTATAAACGGACTTTTGGACGGTTATTTACTGCACTTTGTGTCCCGCGCAGCAAAAATTCTTGGGATTAAAGTTTAAAATAGGTTTTTAGCCGTTCTTTTGCTAGAAAACTTTTTGCCAGACTTTTTTTTTTTTTTTTTGGGTTGACACTTCTTGATTTGTTATTGCTCTTTTTTATTTTTGAAAGTCGTTACAAAACAAAGTATTGTGTAAATTCAAAACTTTTTTTTAAATCGAAAAAGGATAATACATTAAATTTGTGACAAAAATTATAATGCTGATAATATTTTAACATTACAGTTGATACGTAAAGATTATGTAATTTTCAATTTATTCAGTTAAAATATTTATAAACACTGACAATGTTGACGTCACGAGTGGTTATTTAAAAGTATTTTGACATTTTGTAAACAAAGTTTTTTTTTAAGTTTATTTATCTTTACTTTTCAAATGTTAATTCTAATTGAACTATAATTATCTAAACGTCGCCAAAATAAATTCTGGATTGGCTGTTATCTTATCTTCTTTGCTAATGTCGATCCTAATGCCACATGTTATTGCTATTTATTTGCATTAAGTAATCCTTTATTATTGCAAGATTTTTGTTGAATCATCTAAACAATTCAAGCTATCTAACAATTATTATTAACATATTCAAACTGACACTTATACGCATTGTTGATCCTTCTTGTTAGTTGTTTTTTTTCCATAGATTAGGTTCGATTCTTCTCTGAAGATTTTTTTTTTTTAATTATATATTATTTTATTTAAATAGTAGCACAATTTTGAGTAGGAAGTTTGTAATTTGAAAATGTATGAGTCCTACGCAAAAATTTGACGAGACTCTTAGTTGTAATGTGCGTTAATGAAAGGTGTTAAGAGGTTAGTGAAAAAGAGGAAGGAAAGCCGAGGTTGACATTTCACCGACGGCCACAAATTTTCTCTCGCAGTCAACTGAAACATTTGTCACTTAAAAAACTTATAATTGTTTTTTGTTTCTTTTTTTATTACTTTATTTATGTAACTTTTTTTATTACACATTTTATTTCGTTTTGTTTGAAAAAAAATCATTGTTATTAAAATTAAAGTTTGTTTGAAAAAAAAAATAATTTCAAGTAGTAAAAGTAAATTAAAACTTATAAACACATGTTATGAAGTACGAGATAAATAGGCGCCGGACATTTAGGCGCCAGTATAAAAATTGTCTATATATTAATACATTTTTAAAAAACAAATAATATTTACACAATCAAATTCATATTTCCAAATAATACTGATAATCGTAGAGCAACAATTCAGCATAGCCAATTTTTACAAAAATACATCTAATTAAATATATACACAAATAGTATTAAAATTCATTTTATACATAACAAAATAATAAATAAATTAAACAAGGATAATTATTATTTTACACATATTTACACATTTAAATTTAGAATCCACAAAAACGCTACTTATTTACATCTATTCTTTATCTGGATAATCACTGTTTACATTTTCTACTTTAATTGGAATTGTTGTGTCTACTAAGAATTTTAAATGTTAAATCCTGTATCTTAAATTTATTACATTGTCAAACATATATATGTAATATTTTCTAATATGACAATTTTATTATATTAACTAACAAAACTAAAAAATTTATATTTGATTAAATTAGATTTATTAACATAAAATTTCTAATCTGGCGCCTAAATGTCCCGGCGCCTATTTGTTATGTTACCTATGTTGTGAGGTGCTAATTAATAGATATATATATATATTTTAATTAGACGATTTGATTAAGATAAGAAAATGATGATGCGACAAAAAGACTACAAAAAAACTTGTTTCTATTTTGCAGGATAAAACTCAAACTAAACGACGAGTGTGTACATTTTGATGTCATTTAAGGAGAATTTGAAAGCGAGTCTGGCCTTCGCATCCAAATTCATTTGCATTTTGAGATTTATTAACGACAAATCCGTACAGGACTGTCAGCTCTTTTTTTCATTTACACTTCGTTATGGAACTTACAATTATAATTATAAAAAAATGAGTAACTTTGTTTAAACAAATATCAGTTGCAATTAATTTCTTGTTTTGTTGAGTACTTTTGTTTAAAAAATATTTTTCCTATTGATGTGTAATAATGTCACAAGTATCGATACGTTTTATCGCGACGTGAGTCAGGTACATTTTTTTATCCTCAAAATAGACGCAGTTGCAGAAAAAAAAAATTTTCAACTCGATAAGATACACGTCTCGAGAATCCTAGTTTCAATATATATATATTTTCGTCTTTTTTTCTATTTTATATTGTTATTTTATGACCTCTGCCAGAGATAAGCCGCATGTGCAGTATAATAATTTCTGAATTTATTTGTGATTCCGATAAAGTGTAGAAAAAAAGAGTTATTACAGAATTTTTATCAAAATTTTTTTGATCATTAATTGGACACGATGACAATGATTATCACCTTTTATTGGCAAATGGAACATTGTTGATCGGCCTTGTTATTTGTACTTGAAAACAATTACTTTGCACCAAAGGCTATTTTCATTTATCAAGTTATAATGCAATATTTGACATTTTCGCTCGATACATCATATTTTCTCCCTTTATTCACATGGAAAAAAAGAAAAAATTAAAACAAGATGTACTACTTTTCAAATTGTTCCAATTTTCCGTTTATAAAAAAATAAATAAAATGACTCGACACCAATTTTATTACAGGAATTCTAATCTGATTAGAGAACGGATTTATTTAATCCAGTTGAAAATCCGGATTCCTAATTATCTCTCTTGGATTATTATTTGCATTGTTTTACCGAACAGAACTTTCGATTTATCGTGTGCAAAGCAATTAGTTTTCGAAAATTTTGCACGCTTTGTATTGAGACGTCAAAGCTGTTAATCAAAAGAAAGGATTATTAACGCAGATGAGTGTGTGTCACGAGCCAAAATGCATGTCGCAAGTGAATCGAGTGTAGGTCACGCGGTTCGTTCATTTTTATCTGACTTCCTTATTCAAACTAGATGAAAGTCGCTGAGAAAAAGTCACAGATGTGACTATCAGACTTGGATTATTTAAATGTTATTTTTTAAAACTAATTTAACTTTTTAAATTATTAAAAAATGATGAGTCCACAAAAGTCATTTTTCAAATAAGTATAATTCAAACAAGAGAAATGTTAATGAACTATTCTTTTTAATTAGGAAAAGGAATTTTTAATTTAATTTTAATTAAGAAATTATTTTAAAATATTTAAATAACATTATTGTTCAATAAATTCAAAAAAAGGAACAAAGTTTAAGCCACAATTAATTTGTTGACCTTGAAACGTTACGTGAACTTTTGTCACCAGAGGGCGATGAACAGGTCAAAAGTAACGACGGGCCTAATTAAAACGGAAGTGTTGGTCGACGACCGGACAGCCGTTAAGACCTCGCAAAAATAGCCGAGCGTGAAAGTAACCGCGATTGGAGTTATGCGAACACCGGATAACAACAATAAAACCCGATGACAAACCGATTGTAACGTGAACAACAAAAAATGCAGACCTTCAATGGACTTGCTTTTGGGAATGTCTTTAAAAAAAAGGCATGTTTTTACAATTTGTGAACAAATCTTTAAATAATTAAGTTTTTAATTTTCAATTTATTTTATATTTTAATAGCAAAAAATTTTGAAAAATTATTGATAATTCTAATTAATGTAAAATATGTTCAAACAAATTATTTGAACCAATTTTTATCAAAAAATAAAGTCAAAATTTTGAATTTTACCTTTAACAATAACTTTGTTCAAAAAAGTGTGTACATACGCATGAGCAATTCTACAGAAAATGTCATTTTAGATGTAAAAAATATTAAAAAATTACCGGCTGAGGGCACATCTTTTGGATCATTTTCAGCGATATCATTAATGTATTTCCAGAAACTGAATAATTTGAAAACTTAAAAAATTTATAACAAATAAATAGACTTGAACATTAATACTTGATCATTAAAAACATTATCAAAGTAAAAACAACGTGAGAAGATATACAAATAATTTAACTGTAAAGTGCACTCTTCAAGTGCAATAGTGAGCACTGCACGGGTTACAGTTCATTATTTTCAGTAGTACACACGTAAAATTCATCCTCATAACGTAAGAAAATATGCCACTTTTGACTCAACTCTTGGTCTCGCTCACAACAACATCTCTAATTTTGTGTGTAATTCTTTTTTAACCCATTTAGTCACAAATTTAACTAAATTACGGCTGAAAAATGATTTTTTCATGACTATCATATTTAAAATGGTTAAACAAAGGAATTTACGTATTAAAATTTCTCGTAAATTCAATTTTTAAAAAATTTGTTTGTAATCAAATTTGTAATTAAAAAGAAAGTGCCCATTTTAATGGCAACTGAGTGAGTTGAAATTAGATAACAATTTACAGTTAAAACGTTATTACTAGCTATTTTTTCCTTATTGCTTCAAGCTTTAAATAATCATCCAGTTTATGCAATATTGGATTCTTATCACTCCAATTGAAAGTAGTCAGGCTTATCAATTTGGAACACTCGATCGAGATTTCCAGCTAAAAAAATGATGTTTACTTCGATTTTCATGCTAAGTTAATTCCCCCGATATTTTTCTCTCATTTATTTATAAAATAAAAAATAATTATTATTATTTCAAATTCTTTAGAATATTTATTGGAAGATTAATTTCTATCTTTTTTTTGCTCTGAAAATCTAATCTGGTTCTTGATTTCGCAGACAAACAAAGTGTCCGGCGGACCTCCCAGTGGAAACGCGCCGCCGCCCCCGCCGACGTTGATCAACAAAATGAAGTTTCAGCCAGGAGGACCGGTGATTAAAAAGGACAAACGACAGAGTAGCTCGAGGTTCAATATATCGAAAAATCGGGAATTGCACTCGCTTTCTCTCTTGGAAGGTCGGTAACAATTATTATATTTTTTATGACGACTTATATTCGAAAAAAAAAATAATAATAAAATAAATTTTTTATCACGCAAAATTTATATATTCCTTTACATAACAATACATTATTTTTTAATTTAAATAAAAAAAAAAAATAATTTTATATAAAGGCGTGGCCTAAAAAAATTTATTTTTAATTCTCAGAATTAAATTAAACGATTTCTTTCTCCGAGATGGCATCAATTTATTATTATTCCAAAGAGTCAGGTGCAATGACACGCTTTTAGAAATCGAGATGAACTTTCTTCGTTTTGGTTTTCTAAAATCGAAAGATTTTAATTTTTAATACCAAGTAAACATTACATTCCTTTCTGTTTTTTTAAATCAAATTCCTCAGTTTTATCAAAAACGTCACCTTGATTATGGTTTGCTTATCTTTACACCAAATTAAATGAATTGTAATTGCGGCCAAACTGTGCAATAATTTTTTATGACACGTGTATATTATTAAAGAAAAGAATGCTTGAAAAAGAAAGAAAAAAAGGGTATTTGACACACACTAGTTGTGTATCCAACTGGTGCCTTGTTAGTGTTTCCCTACCGCATTGTAACGAATAATCGGGCTTGAAACTCGACACTCATACATACCGTGCTATTATCGTCACGCGCCCGTGTTTCATATGAGATAACTCGCTTTAGAGAAATAGTCTGCGATCGACATTACATAAGAAATTATTGACAAATTTTGTTTTATTAATTAATCAATGCTATAATCAATCAATAGTTTAAAATAAAATTGCAAAACATTATCTAAGTTAATTAATAATACAATTTAAATTAACATTAACTTGAATCTTTTTAATTTTTTTCAATCAATTTTAATTACTTTCAGCGATTTTTTTTCATGATTTGAATTTTTGTGTTATTTAATAAGTTTTTTTTTTGTTTTTTTTTTGTTTTTTTTATGTTTTTTAAATGAAAGTTGTCATTGATGGCCGGACAAAATTCTTGAATGAAGTGTTGAAGTGGCTACCCTGGCCTTCCTCAACGAGATATCGGTTACAATCGAGGTCACACTCGCCTTTCTTCCGCCAGAGTATCGATTATTCGGCAAAAGGTCGCGCAGGCGCCAGCAAAGCCCGGTTCCGTCCGGGTCCTACTGTCGTTCTGGCAAAGTAAATACTCGCCACTTTTCCCTTGTATTATTACGTGCGGGTTCCACTTGTAATCATCCCGGTGACAAAATCGCAGATCCAAAAAAAATAAACTCGGTGAACACAAAAATATATATCTTTAATCTGTCGACTCTGCAAAACAGCATACACACGTATATGTACATTTTTTTAAAATAGATGTTTTCTCGTTACTTTCGCAAAAAGATGTTTTGTGTGCTTTCTGTCAGCTCATTTTTTTCCAGTTTACACACTCACTTTTACAAAACTACTGTATCGTTAAAAACAAAATAAAATCTGTCCAACAATACTTTGGTTTTTCACTCTGACTAAACTCCTTTCTTTTTTTCTATTTTAAGGTTCCACCATATTTTTTTAAACTATTATACATATTCTGTGTGCTACTAATTCTTTAAATTCAACAAAAACACGGAATGGCTCGTTTTTTGTTTATTTTATAAAAAACATATTTTTTTTGAAAAATTGTTAAAGTTGCAATTTTTTCTAATCCTTAAGATCTTTTTTTTCCTTTTGGAAGCAACAGTTTGAGAATATTTTATTTATCCGCCGGCCTCTTTGTTGCCCTTAACTTAATGGAAAATCTGTGCATTGACCCAGGTCATGGTTCACGTGACTAATATAAGTCCTTCGCTGGGCAATGGCCTGCCGAAAAGTCCGAGTTTTCATCAGGATCTCGCTTACATGGCCATGACTCAGCAGAATTCAAACAAAGTTTTTCCCGTTGTGTCAAATATGCGATATCAACCATTGCAACCATTTTTAATTGGTAAAATTACAATATGAATCTTTTTTTAAACAACAAAATTATCCAATTTTTTAAGTCGAATATAAGTCGTTTTAATAAAAGAAAAAACTTATTTAAATTGGTGGAAATAAAATATTAAATTGAATTATTTACAGAAACTCAAGAAGGAAACGAGCGACAGGAATTGTTTATCCAAAAATTGCGGCAATGCTGCGTGTTGTTCGATTTCGAAAGCGATCCTCTTTCGGACCTGAAATGGAAGGAAGTAAAAAGGATGTCGCTGACGGAAATGATCGAATATGTGAACAAAAACAAAGACGTCATCACCGAGCCAATTTATCCCGAGGCGGTGAACATGGTAAGACGCGGTGTCACCGAGATAGCCGATTATTACGTGCAGTCTGCATGAATCATGATTTGCATGCTGACGTCTGTTTTTTTCAAAGAGCCGTCGTTTATCATCTGAATAATTATTTAGATACAGTTTTTCGCACTTTAAGTACATATTAACACTTTTTTAAAATATTACATATAAACTACACATTAAATGTATTTTTTAAAAAAATTAATGTATAACTTGGAGAACAAAAATTGTTCGTCGTAAATCAAGTTTATATTGTAAAATATAATAAAAATGTAAAAATTGTCATTAAGTAAAACGTAAATGTTTGAGAAACTTATTTTATATTTAAAAATAATTCATAAAAAATGGCTTTTTCATTTGATTTTTACCGTCGCAATTACTTGAGTCTATCTACATGTGTGCTATTGGACAATTGTGACTCGTTTTAAAAATAGAAATATGATTCTTGTTATTATAAGCTTGTGTTATCGCAATTTAGAATCTGACTATTTATATAATTAGAGTTTGGATTAAAATTCTTGTTATTTATCAAGTTTTCTTCTTTTTTTTAATTGGTTTTTAACAAAATCTGTAAAATGTTACAGCTCGCAGTGAATTTATTTCGCACACTGCCGCCCTCTTCAAATCCAAATGGCGCAGAATTTGATCCTGAAGAGGATGAGCCGACACTTGAAGCGGCCTGGCCTCATCTCCAGTTGGTCTACGAGTTCTTTCTCAAGCTGTTAGAGTCGCCGGACTTTCAGCCGGCAATTGCCAAGCGCTACATTGATCACAAATTTATTTTGCAATTGTTGGAGCTTTTTGATTCGGAAGATCCGCGTGAGAGGGATTTCCTCAAAACAACTCTGCACAGGATTTATGGCAAATTTTTGGGTCTTAGAGCCTTTATTCGTAAACAAATAAACAATGTTTTCTATAGATTTATTTACGAGACGGAACATCACAATGGAATTGCGGAATTGCTTGAAATTCTTGGAAGGTAAAAAAATTTAAAACATTAAAATTAAAAGAAATAACTTAAAAAGTCAAATTAATCATGAAAAATCATTTTTAAATGTATAATTTATTAATGAGTAATTAATAATGGCTAATAATCGTTGATTATTTATCAATTTTCTATTATTTATTGATGATTAATTAATCTGTGATTGGTAAATTATTTGATTTTGCAGTATTATTAATGGTTTTGCACTGCCATTAAAAGAGGAACACAAAGTATTTCTCCTAAAAGTACTTTTGCCATTACACAAGGCAAAGTCTTTGTCAGTTTACCATCCACAGTTGGCTTACTGTGTGGTGCAATTTTTGGAAAAGGATCCGTCACTCACCGAGCCGGTTATTCGCAATCTTCTAAAATTTTGGCCCAAAACTCATTCTCCCAAGGAAGTAATGTTTTTAAATGAGTTTGAAGAAATTCTCGATGTAATCGAGCCCAGTGAATTTCAAAAAGTGATGGACCCTCTTTTTAGGCAGCTTGCAAAATGTGTCTCGTCTCCTCACTTCCAGGTAAATTTAAATATAACAGCACTTTTAACATTTTCAAATCCTTTTACTTTAATTTGTCTTTATTTTCAGGTTGCTGAGAGAGCTCTCTACTACTGGAATAACGAATACATAATGTCGTTAATCGCTGACAATTATTCGATGATTCTTCGGATCATGTATCCGGCTTTATATAACAATTCTCGGCATCACTGGAACAAGACGATACACGGCCTGATTTATAATGCATTAAAGCTATTCATGGAAATGAATCAGAAAGTGTTTGATGAATGTTCGAAACAGTATCAACAAGTGAGCTTGATTTTTTTGGCTTTAAACTGAAGAAAAAAAACAACTAAAACTTGATTTCCCTTGCTAAATCTGAGCTTTGTTTACAGGATCAACAGAAGGAGCGCAGAATGCTAAAGGATCGAAATGAGGCGTGGAGTCGTGTGGAACAGCTTGCAATGCGACATCCGCACTACAACGTCATTCTAAAGGGTATACAGACAAATAACCCGCTGTTGATACGACAGCACGGCGAAAATTGTCCGCCAGACGAGGACGGCGATACACAGGAGCACCTTTCTCTGCAAGAGTTAGAAGCTAAAGCCAACGAGGTGTGCATTTTAAGATATAAATATAGTAGAAACTGTCACAGGTTGCTATCCCACAGGTTGCCCTCCGTGACTAGTTACTAAATTCCCCCGTGGTAGGTTGTTTTTTTCTCCTTCCATTTCTCCTACACTTTGTATAGAAGAGTGGCATCAGCACAATTTTTCGCGTGTTATTTAAATAAGTTAATCTCGCAGCTTATATAATTTTTTAATATTTTAAATATTGAAGATAAATAAAATAAATATGAATTAATTATTTAATTATAAAAAAATTGTATGGAGACAATTTAAAAAATAGTACATTTTGTTAATACTGTGCTGATACAATAATTATATTGTAACATATTTTTGTTAACGATGTAAAGAAACACAGACATAAAAAAATGATTATTAAAAATAAAACTCGAGTGGCCAGAGTAAACCAGAAAAAGTTAGGGTTTTATTGTTTGAAAATTTCAGCGAAAAGTCAAGGAATTTTGTTTTACGTCTGGAAAAATTTAAAACTTAAACAAATGTTTTTCCAAAAGTGTTAAAGAAATTAAAACCTATGTTTTATGTTTAAATACAAATATTATTTTTACATTTCTTCACAATTTTTTTTTTTTATGAATATGAATATACCGTATGAACATTTTCAAGTCAAATTTTTAAAATTAAGAAAAATAAATGCGAAAAAGATGAACATTTTAAGTTCAGCTCGAAAACAAGCGGTAGTGGTTGTTTAGAAATTAAATCGTTAAAGTAGATTAGTTTCATAAACTTTATTTATGAAATGTACAATTTGATGTCAAATATTTATTTTAATAATTTATGATGTTAAATTGTAATTATGTTATCAATGTGAATTTATCATTAGAAATCTTATTATACAATTACAATTTAATATCTGGAAATTTGCAAAATACCCGTGGAAGTTATGTCCAAAGCAAATGAAAATTTCTCTTTTATTTATAATAATTATTCAACTACAATGCTTTATATAAAAACGGAAATGAAATAATTTAACAATAAATTGCTTTGAGTTGAGCATCTTTACAGGAACCACTCTTTTTTCCATGTTTAAAACTAAATCACAAAGACGTTTAGAGAGATCACCTTAGCAACTTGTGACAGTTTCTACTGTATTTAAACATTTAAATTTTATCATTAAATTCTTTGATTTATATAATAAATGGTTCGTTTTAAAATACAATAAACAAAGTATGACAACAATTAATTTGATTATTCTTTTGCTGATACTTTTAATTAACTTTCAATTATTGGAAATTGATATGATAAAAACAGTTTTCATTTAATTTTGAAAAGCCATTTCTCGTCTACACACACATTTTTCTGAATATATGTATACAAATCAATATTGCTAAATTGAACATATTTAACAAGAATTGTTAAATCTGAAATATTAGTTATGGTTGTGAGTAAATTGAATGTCAGAATTTGTGTGATAATATATGTATTTATTTGGATTAATTTGTAATTATATTGTTTTAGTCTGATGAAGAAATAAATTATTTCGAAACGTAACAAATAAATAATATTAATGGGCCTTATAAAAAATTAATCTATAAATTTATATTGAGTATACTTAGGTTTTGTAAGATTTACATAACCTCAATCACTATATAAAAACAATGAACATATTTAACTTCTAATAGTTCGTGAATGTTTAATTTTTAAATAAACGTTTGTAAAATCAATACAATTCTACTGGCATTTTTTAATTACTTTTGTTTTGTAGCTGACTAAATTAAATATTTTATTTAATTTTAGTTTTACCTATTATTCTTTTTAATTTTATAAAATTAACTATTATTTAGATAATTAAAAATTGTAATTGAATATTTCAGGCAAAAAAGATGACAAATTCGAACAAAACGAAGCAGATGCTGCGAAGAAAGAGCGAACTGCCTCAGGACACATACACAATGCGAGCACTCTCAGACCACAAGCGCGCCGACGAATTTCTTGTAACTCCGCCAGATCCCAATAACTGCTAGTCCTTAGCACACTCACATTCAGTCTACCCTTTATTTTGCTGTAGCACCGTCAGGAGTTAATGTTCTTCTAAAATACAAATACATCTCCATACTATGGAGAAAAAAAACATAAAAAGACACTCTCTCTTCTTTTAATCGCTCCAAACAATAAGATCTTACAAGTATTAAGCATATAAATGATCTAAAATAGCATTAAAGTTTTATAATTTTACATTCTTTTGTCACTCCAGTTGGTTGTAAACTACCTATACAGCCAAAACAAGATTATAAAAAACAAAAAAAAATAAACAAATTATGAAAGCAAGAAAAAATTATGCACATTTTTAAGAATGGTCAAGTGTAACATAAGTAAACTTTGAAAATAAAGAACAATATAAGTCATTCACAACTCATGTTCAGATTGCAACATAAATTAAAGTGGAAGAAGACAAGAAAAGATTGATGAAAAAAAGAGAAAAAAAAGAATTGCAGCTTTCAATTGTAGACAACTATTTTGTATTTTATCGTGCCTACGTATGTAAGAAAACAAATAAAAGCTCGATACATTCGCAACGAAGTTCGCAATCTTACTGCCGCGTTTTATTTATACAAAAGTCGACGAAATGAAACAAAGGTATTGACT
>JABFPM010004667.1:0-12299 GCA_022817325.1 Idris sp. 1 HC-2018 | reverse complement strand
AAAAGTTATCCTTTTTTTGTGTATTTTCAGATGTTGGCGTGAGAATGTGGCAGAATAAAAAGATAGTAAAAAGTAACTTTTATTGACGATGCATGCTTAATAAGCATAGCTGTAAAGTGTTGATTGCACCAATACGAAAACAATTGCATGTACGCCAAGAAAATTATATCCTTTTGATTTTGCCCGGCGGCTACCTTTTCTTGTTCCGAGCGCTTTTCAGGATGGAAGAATTCAAACGCGAGAAGGCGTGGAGGGACGAAATTGAAGCACGAACTGCCCACGCGTGAAATTGCCAGAGCGAATCTGGGAGAAGGGTAATTATTAGCAGTACCGATTCCATTTGCAATATCATTCACATTGGGAACTGAGATGCCCTCGGGAGCATTTTTGGGGAAGCGACATCTAAATATTCTTTTGCGTTAAAAAAGAAATGTTAGCTTAAGGATAACTGCTTCGCAGCGGGATATTAATTTTAAATGAACAATAATAATCTTTGATGTTACATTGTTTTAATATTTGATAACAATTTTATAATAAGTTTGAATATTATAATCTAGATTATTTTACATTTCCTATGCAATTAAATTGTAATTTCACTTATTAATATACAGCAAACTTAAGTATATTTTATTTTTATTCATTTTTACATTTAAATTTAACATTACTTGGTAAGAAAATTAAAATTGGATTAAAAGCAAATAATTTAAATAAGATTTATATTATTCAGCAAGACATATTTCAATACTCTTTGTCTTATGCACTTAACGACTTGTCCTTCCTGAAACTAGTGCGTTAATGTACTTTAACTACAAATCAGTTTGTGGCTGACACATCTGCAAAGTAGAAAAAGGTAACCGCACGAATCATTATGCACTGTGTAATTTCCTTTGATAATAGCAGTAATTTGTGTATAATATTTGATTATAATTTACAATAATAGATATTGTAATCGCTAAAGCCATCTTTAATCATTAAAAATTAAGATATACATGCAAACAACTGGGTAAAATCAAGTTTTAATATTGAAACAATACAATGAATTATTAATAACGAGTATTTTAATTTACTTATGTACATATTTAATGTAATACAGCGGTAATGCTTTTTAAGCTAACTTGTTTTTCTCTCTCTCTCTCTCTCTCTCTCTCTCTCTCTCTCTCTCTCTATCTCAAGCAGTAATATACAGAAAAGAAAAACTGGGCAGAGATTATGGGAAAAAGTGAAAAAAGATAATAGAAATATTGTATACGAAAGTGAAGTTAAGTTGACAAATGTTGTGTCATCGGAAAATAAAAAGTAAACAAGATCAATTGAGTACCTTTAATTTAATTATTTTCTGAATCCATTAAAGACTCAGATTAGATAGGGTGAGGTGGCAATATCGACTGGTAATTCCATTTTCCCACCCCAAATTATCCTTTATAAAATAATAGCTTTTCGCTCGATAATTCCTTCGAGCCAGTATTTTTTGATGTTTTATTTATAAACATGCTTCTGAATAAAACAAATGAGGAAAACAAATCGATCAATTATTTTGAGTACACACGTTTGTTCTTGTATTTTGTTTGCTCAGCACTCTTGCGAAAAATGCACACACTTTTTACGATATAAAATTCGACCATTTAATGGGAAAAAAGTAAAATCTACTTAGCTTGAACAATGTTTTTATAATAACTTTATAAATTTTCCTTATTTTTGCAAACAAAATCAATGTACTGCTTTTCATTGTTATCACAAGTGTCTGAAACTTCGAGTCTGATCAAAAGTGTAATTATTATCGTAAGAAATTGTAATTCTGAAAGACCCTTGTAATATCCATTTAGTGAGCCTAAGGCACCAAAAAATAAGAAGCTGACCACCCTCCGGAAGCTTCTTAATAAAATGACTCCAGTAGCAAATTAAGTGTCGCACGAGGAGGACATTTCTGAGCAGTTTCTATAATGGTAATAACACTAACTTCTCGTGAGCGAACCTGAGCGGAATCTCTTTTTACGTTCGGCCTTGAAGAATCCTCATCTAACGAGTTAACCGTTCCGGATTATTTTCGAAGTTACCAGCAGTGTCACCCTCTCGACTATGTCAACAATTTTACGAATCAATTTTTATTTGTAGACATATCATCAATTTTTTTATTTTTCGAAGATTATCTAATTTTAGGGGAAAAATTGTGTTTTAAAATTGTACACTTAAAGTGGGGGACAAAGTTTTGAATCTGAAAATATAATTTTAGGAGCAGTACTTCAATTATCTAAAGCTGTGTAAGAAAGATAAACATATGGTATTTCATGGAACAAACAAGGAAACGAACATAAAATAGTGTTATGTAATTAAAGTATAGCCCTTTATAGGATTACCAAGAAAGCATTGTTAAATTTACCAGCAACGCCACTTATGGAAAAGCCGAAAATATGTTAATTGATATTGCACTTAATATACTAATTACCCCTTTTGCCCTGGCTGAACCTCAATCATGGCAAATTGCTCATTAATCAAATATTATTACAGTAGATACTTAGCATGAGAATGGCCGCATCATTGTACGATCATGAAAGGAATTTCGATGATTACCTGGATTTACTGAGATAAAATAAAATCTAAAAAATTGATAGTAAAGAAAAAAATGAAGATAACAAAAAAAAGTTAAAAGAAAAAAGGTAAAGACAATTTTGGAAAGAGTTTACGTGACATTATGTGTACTATATTCGTCACGTAAACGGACGATAAATTTCGCTTTTGGCAAATAAAACGAAAGTTCTGATCGGTCACACAATATGACTCGTTATCGTAACGCGACGGAGGATCTGCACTTGGAACTGACGAAGAGAGCTTTTTTTTCTTCATCTTTTTCTCTTTTTTGCACGGAACACGTGTCTTAAACTTGTCACCCTTCGTAAGTAGTGCTGGTAATCGAAGCGAGTTTCCGGCATTCGATGAATGGAATGCGGAACCTGCAAGTAATTGCAAAGCTCGATCCTTGATTCTTGCTGTTGCATTATGTTTCAAAACATCACGTTCCTTCTGTCAATCAGTAGGCGACATTTGCAACTGATGAATTGGAATTTAACAAAAAATGTTATGTAACGAAAAATTCAATAATTTAATTCGGTGAAAAAAAATCAACCTTGAAAAGTAATGTTAACAGAAATTCAGAAGAATGTTAAATTCACTTTTAAAAATTTCAAACAAGAATTTTCGAAAAATGTAGTTTCATTTCTAATAGTTTGTTTAAAATAAATTCTTCCAAGAATTGAACTTTGCATTATCTTAAAAATCGAAATGTCGACGGAGTAAATCATTTGCAAGAATCTAGTTGACTCGAAAATTCGGGTCATGAAAAGAATAAACTATCGGTTCAAATTAGCAGGCAAAATTTTTGCGGCCATATGAAAGCGTCGTGTTGTTACAAAGAACGAACGAGAGAGCAAAAAAAGCTGGCGAATAAATAATCAGTCTGCGGACGACGATTAAAGTCTGCTGTCGGCAGATTTTTGAGTGGCATTTGCCCGGGGTCTGACAAAGGGGTTTCGGCACAATGCGAGCTGGGCCGATTTTCGGCGCACGCCACAATCGATGTTGCCATCAGTTGCAGCTTCTGATGGCAGTTACGACCGAGATAATTGTTATTGACAAATCGTAACACCGGTCATCAGTCATGTTGACGACGTGGGGTCGCACACCAGGGTCAACGTGTACCGACACTATTTATAGAGTACATGATAATTCCGCGAAACATAACACATGCTGTCGTAAATGAGGAAACCAATCAGGGGATTGATGAACTTTCTTTGCAGCGGTTGACATAAATTTTGATTGAAATTTATTGTGATCTGGGCTGTTTTTCGAATCTTCTCTTGATTAGAGATTCAGTTATTGTGGTGTGCACGCAAATTCCAATGCAAATATGTTTTCTCAACGGAGGGATTACTTTACATAAAATCACAGCAGCAGTACTGGCAGAATCACGATACCGCGTTAATAACTGCAGTAATTAATCCAGTTATTATGTACTGGCAAACTCGAGTAGATAACAAAACCTGCAGATAATTGTGCGAGACTATCAGTCTGAAAATGGTTATCGATACCTACTACTGGGCGTTGTATCGACTTTTTGTCAATATCTGATGCGTTGCTTTTGGTTGTCCTATTTCTAGGTAAATTGTGTTATTAAATACTGTATTATAGATGAATTTTGACAATTTAGAATTTCAGCAGCGAAGTTACATCAAAATTAAACCTATAAAAGCTACTAGAAACAAAAATGATCAAAACCTTATTAATGAGTTAAAATTTGCTTTTTTTCTATAACCCAAATAATAAGCTGATGATGGTTTTTGAAAATATTTTAAACAACACATCAACCCAAGCCTTACTGATGAGTCCTCAAGTAGTCATATATACATTTTGTACCTGAGAAATTATGTGGAATCCAAAAATGTTTCAGAGTAAACCCCATAGGATCGAAAGTCATAATTTTCTCTTACCTTTAAACATAATGCAAATTCCTGTAATTGACGTATACGCACCTATCTAACTATTTATTGCCATCCTACAAGCTTAGCCCTCGAACTGTTATAACAAACATATAGCCATATATCAACCATTACTGTTTACCCTTATGTTCTATGACTTGTAATTGATTGAAGTTATATTCATGTCTCCCACAGATGTGCAGTACCCACACTTATCTATATAGGTGTGCCACTGTCAAGTAGGGGTCTACATTAGAAATTGTTGTTACTTACACAAAAAAATATTCTCGTTGAAATAACAACATCCCATTAGGCGAAACATAAAAAAGTCTCGCATAAATATAGTTTTCATAAGCACCAACACCAACTTCTTATCTAAATTCGTCCTCTTTTGAGCAATAAAGTGAGCGGCTAAAAAAATATCATACTGAAAACATTGCATTCGTTATTCCAGCACGATTCTTTTTCTTCTCTTCTTTCTGAAATATACTGTTCTGTTATCCTTTTTTTCATACTTACAAACTTTTGATGTCCATGAGATACACCAAACGCATGACTGCGTAACAACAAATAAATTATTTCAGCGTACAAAATCTTTGAAGTCCCGCGCATTAAGACTAGTCGACCGCAATTTGACTGCAAATGCAAAGAAGCCTCAAGTCAGAAAACGGGTGGAAAGGATTTTATGAGACTTAAGCATACCCCCGTGGCTATTTTAATGCCGCCGTAAACTGCTTGATGGATAACGCGTAAAAATGAGAAGGGGAAACAGAATGTAGGAAAATAAATAAATACAAAAAAAATTTTTAAAAAAACAACAAGACACGAGCGTTAATTACGCACGCCCAAGTTGGAACGTCGTCATTTGGTAATCTTATTAAAAATGTTGACGCTGAGTAATCATTAATTTGACGCTCAACTTGTCAATTTAAAACCAATCAAATGAAATGCAGCAAATTAATCCTTACTGCAAAAAGATATCCGGCAAAATAAATCAATATATATATTTTTCATTTTATCCATTTTAACCTGGGTAATTAAATGTTAATTTGTATTGAATATTTAAGTGATTTTTTTGCACTCCGTAAAACATTGCTACAAAAAAATTCTACGAAAAGTGTTGCTTGAAAATATTTTATCGCCTGGCAACGGTGCACTTGAAAGACTGACGTTAAGTTGTCGCCAATTTTTCGAAAAACGTTCGCTCTCTTGCACCCTCGAATGCTTGATTATAACTTGATTATGTTCTTTTCAGCTTAAATCGCACTTTTGTGACGGTTCTATTTTTTTCTTTTTTTCTTCTTTTTTATTATCATAATCATCACTTTTGCCAGGCGATCGGCTACAATTTAACCCTGCTCAGACAAGTTTTCCGAGTATTGACTGCTGCAAAGTTTAAATTAAACGTAGGACTTACCTAATTGAATTTCTAATAGTAGTTAGATCCAAATGACCTAGTTAGAATTCAAAGTAAAATATAATCAGTGCCTAACTAATACTTAATCGCGTCTTGATTAAGGTTTGATTAAACCCTAGAGAAATATCGGTGATAATTGTGTGGCCGCTATTAAAGGCGTTATTGTGGCCTTGTAAAATGCATTGCAAACACCACAATTGTCGTGACGAATGCAGTTAGCGAAGTTCGTTTAACGTAGAGAGGGGGGGAGGGTGCGGGGATAACAGTCAGCAGATACTGGATGGCTATGTTGTCAAGACAATGTGGAGACAAGTGAGGTATATGCATTTCCAAACACTAGTTTCCTAAGTGCTTGAATATCTGTGACGTTTAATGGTCGGTTGAGCGATATTAGCATTTGAATACGACTTGAGCGGTTTAGGCATTACTTAGTGCATTCAGTGAAAAGCCCTTTAGTTTCCTTCAAGTTCTCGCACTCAATCTATAAATAGAACTTCATTCGGTTAATATGATTTTCGGAAAAACCATGCATCAAACAGCAGTTCAATTTCTCATCAACCTTGTTAGTAAATTTGTTCGCTCTAATATTTGTTAATCGCAATAAATCAAATAGATTTCTGTGCATTCGTATACAGTGCAAACTAACTTTAAAAACGCACTAATTTTATAGTAAATATTACATATATGACAAATATTTTTTTATTGAAAAAGCGTTTTTGAAAGTAAGTCATTTTTCGAACAAAAAATATCGATAGATTAAGTTTTAAATTAAAAAAAAAATGAAACTACATAATTTGATAATGAATACAATAAAAAGATAAAATGACACGAAGCTTTGCTTTAAAAAGTATATTATTTTTCAAGTACAAAAATCAAATAATTTTTATTGAGGAACATTTAATTATAGGAAAATTCAATTTATATGAAAAAAAATTTCATATAATTTCAGCAAAGAACACATATTTGGTATAAAAATAAATTGCAAGTGCGCACATCATTTCATCCAAGAGTATATTTCACAAAACAATTTTTACAACTTTATAATAATTATTGTTACTACCGATATTAAATGTTTATTAAGTTTTTTTTCTATTTTCTTTTATTGAGTTTACGAATATACAACCAAGATTCTAAAATGTGTATTTATTGAGTTTTACTTTTCTTTTTTTACTATTGTTGTACCAATTTTTCTTGAAATTTCTTTCAAAGACGACTTTCGTACGAACTTAAACCACAATTTTCGCTGCACCTCAAAATGTCTATTTTATATAATCCTTTTTAAATTATATAAATATAATATACAAATAAGATATACAATTTCAAGTGAAATATGTATGCTGGAATCAATTTTATAACATGTCTCGACTATTTATAAACTCACATTCGTATTAGAAATTCGATTTTGCTTGCCATTGACATACCCATTTTAACCTACTCAGATTTGCGCAAACATTGAGTGTAAATGAATATATATTGATATTTCAAACACACAAGCCAACAAATAAATATTATTACTACATGTCAAAGTATTTTCAACTACGAAATATTAAAACTACTTAATAATTACAATTCAGCAACCATCACTACTTTTTGCTATACAATTTATTTTCTTTCAAAATTGTAAATAGAAAATTTCAATCAAATCAATCTAGTCAATTAAAAAAAGAAAATATTCTTAAATTATTTGGTGACAAATTACTTTGTCTAATAACAGAAATAATTATCTTTTAAATATTACACAGCCTTTCTCTCATAATAGTCATTCTCGCATGAAAGTTATTGAGTTACTATTCGGGGCACGTAGATTGCTAACTCAACTTGTTCGGTGGTTTTAGTGGTATTTGATTTGTTAAGTGAATTTGCAAACTGTTTCAATAGGAGAATGAATAGAATGTCTTAGCTTATTGATATGGATGTCGAGATATGGTTTTTTTCGCTGCCGAGCTTTTCGAAAGTGAGCATTCTCGTACACGAAAATGTTTTAGAATTTAATCCGAATTTTGCACTGGCTCTTTATTTAATTCCGAGCGAGGAGGCACGAGCAATATCTTTTCTGACAAAAAGCCGGCCGAGCTAAAATATTAATGTTAGTATCCATGAGAATACGTTTTAATCGCAACTTGGCGCAGCGATTTGTGCAACAAGCAATGCACGAAAAGTTATTGTTCAAGTTTAAATTTTAATGTTGCTTTAAGTAGCTTACCTTGTGAGTAATTCATCTCCCTGTTTCATGTAAGTCCGATTTACTCCTCATAGGAGTGACATCTTCTTCAAAAATACGTCTCCTGAAACAATAAGAACGAAAGGAACATTTAATAACCAGGATAGTACTTTTATTATAACAATATCTGCTCTGTACGTTTTAAAAATATATCTTTCATGTAGAATAAAAAACCTAACTCTACTCGTCTAGGTTATTTCAAGTTCCAAAGAAAAATTGAATACACTGTTAAAAATTAGGCAGCAAATTTAATGTATATGTACTGGAAGAAAATTTCAAGCAGGCACATTAAATTGAAATGTACGTTCATTAAATTCAATATATTATACAAATGTAAACAAAAATTTTAATGTACATTAAACTTATTTACAGCTATACATTAAAAGTATATTAAATTTCATGACATTTTTAACAGTGTACACTTTCTCGGGTACAAAATATATATATGAAAAAATATACTTTACAACTTAATGATTTAAATTGTCCCTTTCAATGAAGACACCACAACTTTTTGTTGACAAAGTTATTAATAAGTATTTAACTATAACACAGCTTGTTGTATAACTTGGACTTGACGTGAATCATAAAAGTTAAAAAAAAAATCAAGATTGCCGAGTCTGTAGACAATACACTAACGTGATATACACATGAGTAATACCCACTACGTGATTCGGTGCCACAGACTAGGGGTGATAATGTTGCATTTACGTAAAGATGTTTCATTTCAAAATTTTGCAAACAATTACCATGACAAAAAAGAAAAAAATCAAAAAAATTTTCCCCAAAAATGGTCTCTATCCCATTTTTATCTTATATAAGTGAAAAACTACATAAACCTTTATGATTTGCAAAGCAAACGGCAATACTTCAAAAGCGGCGATTGCTTCTATTGTTTTAGGTGATACTTTTTTTGTTTATCCGAAGCATTTTATCATGTCAATCACGTGCCACAAGTTTCCTCTTCAGTTGGCCACTTAATAAAAGTTGAAGCTACACGAAATATAATGCATTCGTTACCCTTTTGACAGGTTGGCGCGGGCGTTTCTCTCGCCGCCTCGAAACGTGCACCATGAATATAAAAATATATTAATACGTTATCATCCAAACTTTTCTCATATCCACACCAAACACCTTTATTTTCTTCAACGTCGGCTTTTATGAATTATTTGCCTCTCAAGTGCAAGACGAAGGGAGTCGTGTTAGATCGTGAAACAGTAGTCGAATATAAAAAATAATATATTCTCAATTAAATTTTGCAAATTAATTTTATTTTCTGTTGAATTACATTTGTTTAGCTAAATTCTGCATACCTATCAGTTAACTTTTTATTTTTCTGAAGAAAGAGTCACTCTTCATAATTTAGCATCGAAAAGTGGCCAGAGAAAAACAATAGGCGAAAAATATATGCTGCTGAAGATGGCCGTTAACGTTGCTATATATTTGAAGCGATGTCGGCTATTAGTATTCAACGCAAACTCGTAGAAACATTTTTTCGCTTCGGCACTCGTTGCAAAGCGGGCACCGGATTTATGAAGCTGCGGCGAAATTAAGAACCTGTGAATCTGTTGTTGCGAATTAGTATGCCAGCTAACACTTTGCCATTTCCTTCCAGTAGTTAGAAAGAAAACAAAACGAACAAACCGATTGCAGTATACGGAGGCGCGTATTTTAGCCTTTTTTAAATTAGTTTTAAGAAGAAAAATCGAACGGCAATAAAATGCAAACACGCGGAATACAAACCAGGCAAACTGATTTGCCAAATGACATTTATCTTCGACAAGTATAAACACAATTTTGAAGAGTCGACAAGCCGAAAGAAAATTTTTCTAATGATTTGCAGAGAACTTTCCTTCTATTTCCAAAGATTGAATATCGTACATACGACTGCAAATTATCGTGGCCATTGAATTAAATATAAGTTCGGGGTGGCTTTCGCGTCCAATAGGGAGTGGATCGCGACGCTGGCTATTAATGTCACCGACCCCCGAGACATGAACCATGGACACCAAAAAGAGGGTGCATCTGTAATTAGGCATCCATGCAAGCAACGAGATAATAAAGCCGCGCATCCCAACGAGAAGCCTTAATCATTTTCGAAAAATATCTCTTCTCAGTTTCAGTGCTTATGATATTATGTATATGATCCTATTCGTCAGAATGTAATTTACTTTTTTTTCTTGTCTCAAGTTACAATTTGACACCAACACTTCTGGCACAATAAATTAATTTTCTACATCTTTGGCAACTTTTTTTCATTTTTGCAAAAGATTTCCAATGGATAATCAGCACGGATTATTAGCTTGATTTAATCAAATCGTTGATACGATTAAACTTTATCCATCGTTCGTCTTTCAGGCCTGATTAGGTTTTGGGTTTAACCTGCGATAGTGTTATATGAAAATCTAATTACAAACTTGTGTATATACATAAAATATATTGTTTCAAGCAATATTATTACGTTAATGTTATCACAAGTTGCGATGTGCATAATTTTGATCTTTATATCTGGTATTTGGAACAAAGATGAAATACGATTTTCACGAGCATTTAACTAATCGGCTTATAATTATTCAAATAAAATGGACCCTAGTTGCAAATTAGAAACATCGTTCTAATTAAGTATGGCAAATTGTACATCAGATTCCACAAACTACAATTGTTTTGAATTTAAATTAATTGCAAATATATAATTAAAATTTCACATAAAACTGGACCTTGGTCGCAAATTAGGACCTTCATCCTAATTATTTAGCGAATTGAGCATTTAATTCCAAGCCAAAACTAATTTAAATTTAAATTAATTACAGATATTTAATTCATAAGTTTAAGTAAAAGTGAGCTTAATTAGTATCTTTATTTTCACCAATTAGTAAATTAGATATCAAAATCATCGTTATTATTACTAAACATACAAGTTAATTTTAAAAATCAAGTTTCTAACATTTAAGCTTTAGAGGAATAATTTTTGTCAGACAAAGCATCAAACTTAGTATATTTCACACCCAAAATTTGAAATAGGCTAACAATGCCATTTTAGGGATTCAGCCAAGTTGACCTTACGAAAACCTAAACTCAAATTCTAGCACAAATTTGTGTTAGGGTCAGTATTAAAATTCACCTGTCTGATCAATTACCGTTCCACTCGATGGCATTATAATAAATAAAGAATGACGGGTGCATTTTTCATGATAATAGACACTGAACATTTTCAATTGAATGCAAATGAAAAAAAGCACGGTACGACATTCGGACATAATCTTGGTTTGAATAACAGGTAGTCTTGTCTTGAACTTGACTTCGTACCATTTAATTGTTTTATCGTAAGTTTTTGCTGACATGTCTTGCTTCCTGGGAATGCATTAAACCACTAGATGAAGAAGTTGCAGAAAAAAATAAGAGAACAAAAAGAAATGAAAAAATTACCGTCACTGGGTTGTAAATTGATTTAGCAACTGCTGGCCATGGATGTGCTTGTGCACTTGAAAGTATACGAAGTGATGGATGACACGTCAAGATGGTTGCTCTCTTTTCTCCGCATTCTCTTTTCTGGCTGGTCGCTCCGATACTCTCTCTCGCGTGACTCTTCCGCCGCAAGGGATGCCGTTTGAATAATTACCCTCTCGGCGCACTAAACCCCTGTCTAGCTACCCAAAATCCAAGCAGTGAATTTGCCAGACCGCCCTGTGGTGTATTTTAACGCAACATCTCGCAGATACTTGAAGAGAAGACCGCTCCTAATTAATACAGAAACAAAGATCAAATCGTCATAATAAACTATGCTGCATCCAGATTAAAACTTTTCTGATAAAATTAATCCAAAATCTTGAAGAGGGTTATTTTATGTTATATCTTATCCATAAGAGTGCCATAATTTATTTTGATACACAGTTTGAAACGAAACAAACAGCACTAATTTTGGGAAAATCCTTCCGTAAAGTTGACAATAAAAAACTTTACTCTTACTTTGCCTCACAGTGCATTGAATGTAAACTAAAATGATGAGAAAATACGAAATCATTGTCCGTCTCTTATTTTTATGTACAATCCTGTCTGCTATCAAATTTATATCGCTTTTACCGAGTTACAACATAAAAAAGTTTGCCCATTCAATTTGAAATTCTTTGTTACAAAAAAGTTGAACACACTGCCGAGGAAAATCAGTTGTAACAAAGTATTCAGCAGAGTTGTATCC